>VXCM01000107.1:35689-207181 GCA_014773175.1 Lucifuga dentata
GGGGGGGGGGGGGGGGGGGGGGGGGGGGGGGGGGGGGGGGGGGGGGAGAGATTGAGTGGCTCAATGTTCCAGTTGGTCATTAATTGAGGAGGAATGTGAAACACTGTGTGGTCCTCCGCTGACACACATGAGGAGATTGATAGAGGAAATGGTGTGATAAAGATATGAAAGGAGAAAGAGAGAGGGAGGAAGTGAACGGCGAAAACATAATAAAGTGGAGGGAACATTGTTGGAGTGGCTTAAACAGAGGAGGGAGAAGGGAGAGAGAGAGAGAGAGAGAGAGAGAGAGAGAGAGAGAGAGAATGTGGGAGAACAGAGAGAGAGAGTTCAAAGTGTGACTAGACTGAGTCCTGTCCTCACCGTGTCCTTCCGCGAGCCCCGAGTCACGCATCGCTCATCTTGTCACATTGAACTCCAGATGCTCCTACCCTGGAGAACGCTCCGGCCGCGGCCATTTTTCTTCATTCTCGCTAACAATTTGGTAATGAAATATTGATTTTTAGTTAGATTCATATTGATGCTATTAGCTTTGCATTGATAAATCACGNGGTAATGAAATATTGATTTTTAGTTAGATTCATATTGATGCTATTAGCTTTGCATTGATAAATCACGTTTGGCTGCTTGTCTAGCATGGCAGAGCAAGAGCCAGGGCGGAGAGATTACAATCAAAGCCACTGATGTGTTAATTTGATGGATATTTCCCCTCCACACCCCACACCCCTCCTTCCTCCTTTCTTTATGTTTCACTGCATTTCATAACATTGTGTTTTTTTTTTATTACAAAGCACCCTGTGAGGATATTTATGTCCATGTCCATTCCTCCTGAAATAGCCTCTCAGCCGGCCTGCCTGTGGCAACACCGCAGTCTTAAAGTCATTTCATCTCTTACAGACAAGGATATGAGGGAGTGAGGAAAACAAGAGGGCATGGCTATTTCTACACTTTGACACAAACAAAAAGATGGTCCACAATTTATGAGACCTTTTTTTATGTGATAAGCATATTCGCAGGGGAAGGGATAAGGGTTTTTATTCATTTTTTCAATATTTATTGTCAAAAATATTGGCAATATATGTGAAAGCAGGGAAAAAACAGCTCTCAGGGTACATTTTTTAAAGAGACTCGTTTAGATGCCTAAAAATGTTCACATGCTAGGTTGGGAGGATATAACATTTGAGAAACATTAGAATCATTTTCCAGATTAGGGCGGTTTTAAATGAGTCTCCTGCCGCAGCTTCGCCTTCCAACTGCAATATGTGTCTGCACACAGTCATCTTAATGAAAGGAAATGATGGCGTTCACTTTAATGACGTGGAGTTCAAGGACTGCTTATTGTTCCAGAGAAAAGCCATCTTTTTTCACGGTAATATGAGTCTCTTTTTTTTTTCTACCGTGCAATTTCATTTTGAGAAACAGACACCAAAGGTTAAATGTGCTATATAAGTTGTCAAAATGTGAGAGAGAACTCAGGATGTGAGACAGATATATTGATAACGTCCTCTTGCAGATATCTCGGTTTTGATAATGCTTCATCCCAACTTTTTTATCTTTCTGGGTGATTATGCAAAACAGAATATAGTCGTAATTATCGCAGACATGTGGACCACTTTGTCTCACTGTAGTTATAAAGATGATCCACACAACTTCTCCCTTAAAATCCAACACACATTTGTTTGCTGTTTTTAAAGAAATTAACCAATGACAATCAAATTTACAGCATGTTTACTGTTTGTGTCATAAAACAGTTCCCCGTTTACATTTATTTTCTAATTTACTGCTCTGCGTGCAGCGAATCTCCCACATGCTACTTCTCCAAATATTTTGGTCCAAATGTGATTTTGTTTGATAGAATGACAATAACTGGTATTAAAGGGAGGCAGATGATTCCCAGACGTCTGGGGTGCGCTGACATTTACTCGAAACATAATTAAACCCCAGAGTTATGGCTTCTTTAGGTTTTCATGCTTTCCCTTTGATCCCATAGTGCCCCCCTCTCCTGTCGTGGATTATAGGGCCAAACGGGCTATTTGGGGAAAGGCCAGTCAGGTCCAAATGGGGCTGGTGGAAGCACACAGGCTCCACTGGCCTCAGGGAAAGCTTCAATATGACTGCAACAAATCTAACAGTTGAACTGGCTGCCCTCCACTTTGGCTCCAATCTGGATGACTCTCAATGTCATTCTTTAAAATAATGTTGAAAATATCAACAATTTAGCTGCAGTTTATCTAATGATGACCTATAAGGAGACATTTCCATTTTGAAACTCTGAAGCTGTTGTTTTGGGTTCAGACACGTGTCATCCTGTGTGTTATGATAGTTGGTGGCCTGTTTCCCATCCGTCCAAACTTCCATCAAGTCCAAGAAGCTGTCTGTGCTCTTCATTGATTTGGCTTAGAGTCCCCACCTCTCTGGAGAAATACCCCCAGCTCAGGAGGATTTGTTATTGATCCCAACTTCCTGTGGGTTGATATACCATCATCCACACACACATTCTGTCTCATTTTCACCGACAAGGTGTGCAGTGCAGATATACAGCGGATATTATGACAGAACAGATAAACTGTGAGAGAAAAGTTTTTCTCTGAGAGGCTACTCAGGGAGAGCTGACCCTCCCTTCAACCAAAAGTGAAGCAGCTCCATTTAGATTCTGCATGCATTGATTAGTGTGTCTTTATGTAGTACTGCCCTTTACAGTATTGTACTACCAAGCTCTTTATTACTTTAATGCCTTTCCAGTGATGTCATCCTGAGGTCATCCTCAGAAACAGGGGCTGTCAGTGCCATTTTGATTGGCAGAGGCACTGCTGGGGCTCGGCCAATGGCTGCATGGTGTGGCAGCTGGTTGTCATGAGAATGGGCAGGCAGAGGAGGGGCTTCGTTAGCACCTCAGCCATGCAATGGAATCGATATCTACCCCCTGAGGCATCACTGTGTTCCCTCGGCCAGCCAGCCAGAGAGAGAGAGAGAGCAGGGAAGACAGCAATGCTCACATTCACTCCACAGCTCCAATACTACAGCTCACAGCTCACATACCACTAAATGAGAGAGAGAGGGAGAAAGAAGAGGTGAGAGTGAGAGGAGGAGGAGGAGGAGGAGGAGGAGGGAGGAGTTGAGGTGGAGGGGGTCTGAGGAGAGAAGACAGAGCAGTCAAACATTTCAGGGCCCGCCATTCCAGAGTAATGAAGCATAGCAAGAGAATATACCTC
Organism: Lucifuga dentata; assembly: GCA_014773175.1. Taxonomy (NCBI): domain Eukaryota; kingdom Metazoa; phylum Chordata; class Actinopteri; order Ophidiiformes; family Bythitidae; genus Lucifuga; species Lucifuga dentata. The sequence continues at coordinate 38,899 of VXCM01000107.1, forward strand.
TGCAACATTTGATAAAGATGGGCTGACACACCAGTCCAAATAGGTTCCTCTGTACGCCGGCACATGTCTATCCATCACCGCTCCACATTACAGACAGGAAGAAAGGAAGGGAAGAGGGAGGGTGATAAAGGGGAGGTGTTGCAAATAGACAGCAAAAAGAGAGTAAAAATTGACTGACAGAGAGAACAGGTGGGGAAGCGAGGGTGGATAGAAAGAGGAAGAGTGAGAGGGAGAGAGAAGGAGCTTGTGTATTCTTGGCAGCTGGTGGATCCTATCAAGGCCGATTGGTTGGTGAATGAGGCTCGGGAGGCCCGTGTCCTTGTACCCACCAGTTTGTTTTCCGCTCGCTCCCTCACTCCGCTCCTGCAGTGAAAGACAATAAAGAAGAGAATGAGTAAACGTTGCACATTTTACGTCCTCATCATCCCTGCACTCTGTCTCTCCATCTGTTACTCCCTCACCATTGCTGTAAAAAAGAGCATGAGAGAGAAGATAAAAAGAGAAAGACAGTGGTTATGTTATGTGCCTGGAATAAACCAGCTATTGTCCATACTTTGGTTAAAGTTTTATTCGGGTTAAGCTGTTTACACAAACCTTTGATACTAGGAAGAAAAAACTTGAATATTTCTTCTATCTTTTTAGCTGACTGCAGATACAGGGAAACAAAATGTCTAACAGTAAATGCTGCTTGCAGCAATGTTTTTGTGGATATGAAAAGGTGCCTACAGTCCTGTGCAAGTCTGAGCTTGTGCAAGCAACAAAAATGGAGCAACAAGAAAGTGTGAGTGAGATGTTTCCTGCTACAGTAAACTGTATGATTTTGCTTAATCTTTCACACTTAAGTAAGGTTTTTTTCGTTAAGAACACCATAAAGAAATAATATTAGTATTCATTTAACAGCATGATTTTCATTTTTGGACATGATAGTCAATAAGAATCTATTCTTAGGAACAAAAAGGAGCAATAAATACAACAAAGGTTTGTATTTATTGAATGGCCTCACAAAAGATCATAATAACTTGAATCCTGGGAAGTGAGTGTATTTTAAGGTAATATCAGTAAATTAAATCCTCCAGAGAAACTGCTCGAAAATGATCACCTGTGGACACTAAAGTAACTGATTATTAATTTATTTACTTACATCTTTAAATGGACAGTAACCTGTGCCTTCCAATTGCCATTGGAATTATAAAAACACTAAAGAACGTGTTTTGTACAGAAAATCGTAAGTAGAAGCGTCTCATACTGTTGCAATATAATGGCATGTAATCTACACAAATGATAAAAACCATAAACTCAGTTGCCAGTTTATTAGGTAAACATGAAGAATCCAATGCAATCTAATACAATTCAATTCTATATCCTAGTAATAAATCCTGCTTTTGTGCCTCTTAGAATGCTCCGTTTTTTTGGTACCATGGTGTCAGTGAGGTGTCACTTCACTTCTCAGGCTGTGCTTTGCAGTGATGTATATTAAGAGATGTTTGTAAGTAAATGGGTTTAACAAAATATTAGAAACACCTTTCGTTATAATACAGTCCCATACAAAACCACCACGAACTACTGTATGTCCTCACAAAAGATTATAATACCTTGAATCCTGGGAGCTCTGTGTATCAGGTAGTGTCAGTAAATTAAATCCTCAAATAATAATAATACTGTCCTGTCATTTGTGTTTTTGGCTTTGTAGCTTTTGTAGCCTGAAGTGCCTTACAAGTGTGTGCCACTTACTTATAGCACCGTTCTGTATTTTTAGTTCAAAATATTAATTTTTGAAAGCCTGAAACCTCAGTACTACCAAATAATTGCACACAGTCTTTGGTCTTGATAAACAACAATAACAAACCTGCTGCAGATATATCACAGTTATTCTGTGCTACTCGACAGTAAAAACTTTCTTATTCTCCCCTAATTCATTTAAGTCAGGTTGTTTCCGAAACTGTCTGGCTCGGATGTAAACATAGTCAGTAAGACAGAAAGAGAGAGGAGAGACAAATACGACAAACAAGCTTTGCAGTAACACAACATGGCTGTGCGTCATCCCCAGGAGGTTGCACATGGAGGCCTGCTGCCTGCTGGCTGGGCAGGTACGCTGCTTTGCTCTCAAGTCTTTGGGTGATTAATGAAATCTTAACGGCAGGCCAGACACAAATATTCATCACCTGGCTGCCCCTATTGTAATGCATGTGGAGAAGCAGGAGCGTGACAGAGGAGAGGGGAGACGAGAACCGGCCCAGAGACAAAACACAACATGGGGCACAGGGATTATTACCAGGCCCACGGAAACAACGCTTTTTGTTCTCCTCAACAAAATGGAGGCATGTGATTTATGGACAGCCAGCATCTGTTTGGAGCAAAGGGAGACACAGATTCATGTCTGCTATTATGGGCTGTCCATGTTACCGGGGTGAGAATTTGAAAGGGAGGGGGGTGTTAGTAGGGGGTGGTTGCAGCCGTTAAGAGCAAGACCTTATGGGAAAGTACACGGTGTCAATTCGTTGTCGTACTGTGATTGTGTGACATTGCAGTGAGTGGGTGAGGTGTTGTATTACACTGTATCACAAACAGATGTAGGCCTACGAGCCACCCGGGGGTGGTTTTGGAAAGAGTGAAGTGTTTGGTGGGTGGGACTGAGAGCGAGACACAAAGGCAAAAAAACAAAAAAAGTTTGATACACCAACTGATAATGTGTTACTGTACAGAACACAGCAAGGGAGGATGAGATCTATTGTATCATCATTCCTTGCAATAAATACGGCTTTGTGCTCGAGCATGGTTTGAGAGACTGATATGATCATTTTGATTTACAGCGAGACTTCCAGGAATCTCCGAGACGGGATGCTGAGTGTGTGTAGATTTTGTGTCTATGAGAGGAGCAGAGGGACAAAGAGACAGACATAAATACAGAGAGGGGGAATGAAATCGCCAAGCAGCGGAAGTGAGACAGAGTGCAGTAGACAGTGAGGGAGATTGTGTGTCTGTGTGTGCAGTGTAGCATTGACTCCTGCATGCTCCCAGTGATAGATAGTGTCAGGTTAGGCTGCTCAGTGGCAGGTCTCACACTGTCAATGCTGTGGCTGTGGGGAGAGCAGGGGCCTGAAATGTTTTAACACCCATCGCTGATCCCTGTCAACATACACACAAACACACATGACATCAGGCGGCGACGGCTGATATGCACCGCGTATATGCGCGCGAGTGTGTTTCGTGTGTTCGCAGTCCCCACGTGTGAATGCGTGCTCGTGTTTCACCTCAGATTGAGCTTTTACACAGCACACACTTCACACACTGCGATCTTTTGTGCATAGCATCATCTTGTCTCATCCCCAAAATACTTAACATCTCTGAATCACAGCCTTAGAAAACAATTATACCAGCCCAGTTTTTTTTTTTTTTTTTTTTTTTTTGTTGTTGGTTTTATTTTTTTGTTTTGTAAGGATATTTTTTTTTCCTCCAGGCAGCAACAGAGAGAAAAAAGGCCCTCATTGTTCCATTGTTCACATTGTGTCATTCTTTGCCTTGGAACAGCGATTGTTTGCTGCACAGTTAGGAACACAATGGTGTTCACATAAAAATGAGCCACTTAGCTCTCACACTAAATTAGCACTGCAGAGGAGAGTCAGGCTTTCCAAATTCGCTTATTCACATTTTCCGCTCCTTACCAGCCCTATAAAGCCAGTTGCTTCTGCTGAGGTGGACAGAAACGGTGACAGCCGGAGCATACACTGTATCTGTATCTTGCGTTTTGATAGACTAAGAAAAAAACATATTAAATTATATAGGTAGAACTGTATTATCATTTGCCATAATCATCTGGAATCAAAATCAATAGCCTGTTACAAATAATATCTAACAACAAAAATATAGGGATTAACCATGAATGTAGACATGTACAGCACAGTACATTAAGTGTTTCTTTACATGAGGGCGTAGCGTGTTCACTTTGACATATACACCTCCAAAGGGAAATTCTTTCTGTTTTGGTTTGAGTCCTATGTTCACCTTTACTGTAACAATACATAACATAGCAAGTGTATGTTTCTCCGCGGCCCTGCCTGCATGTTGCACCGCTGCAGCTTTAAATCTGAAAAGTGGCCATGAGGTGCTTCTGGTGACAAGTGACTGGAAAGTATTGTGTCATCTGTAAAGAAAAAAAAAATGATGCACAGGAATGGGTGATTTTTCCAGGCGCTGTTAAAAAATAGTTTTGCATGGGTGCCTTTGCTCTCCTGTTAGTAAAACACGTCTTGGAGCCCTCCTGCTGCCGTGACCAAGAATGAAGTACTCTCTTGGGCCAGACAAAATCAATTCCTCACTCGGGCAAATTTCCTCCTCACCTGCTTTTTTCTGGCCAGCTATTTGTTTTTAATGCTGGCATAGACTTATGGTTTAGGGAAGGCAGTTATGCCAAACAGTATAAAGTGCTCCTCCTGACAAACATTCAGAACACCATTGAACTTTCATTCATTTTTGGGGTGTCAGCCTCAACTTTCCAAGGCTTTGTTATTAAGAGGTAATGCTGTGAATTCCGCCGTTCCTCAAATGTGGCACACACTTTAAAAAAAAAAAAAAAAAACACACACACACACACATCTGTCTATGTCTTCCTGAAGCCTGCATTTATCATTTAGATCTCTTTATTTGAATGATCCTCTGGATGAATTACCTAAGCCTGTACAAGCACAGCGTTTTACAACAGACAGAGCCTTTTTCCTGTGGGAAATCAGAGTCAGTGACTCAGTGCCCAACATTCCCATTAACTCAAGTATAATCCTACATTTACCACCTGACTTATCCATAAGTACAACACTTGTGCTGCTAAAGCGATGTTGCCACTCAATTACGATCCTTACAGCATGTACATGTTGTGGAGTTTATTTCTGGGCAGGAAGGGGTTCGTATATTGAGTTTGAAATAACATCCATGTGTGTTGGTGAACTGAGATCTGCTTTCTCACTTCTGTAATTCTATAGATTGCTGGCAATCTAAGACAATGACTGGCACATGACGAAGAAATGACTTAAATGTCATTACATCAAGTTATGACCAAGCCATTCATATTCTAAATGGTAGCAGAAGCCCATTTATAAGTTATAGATTTGAACTAGAGAGTGAAACATTGGTATGTGAGGGAGGCCATTGTACCAGCTACAATCTCCTTTTTGATGACATAAAAATCCCCTTGTGAGCAATCATCTCTGTGTATTTGGCCAGAGTTGGTTTCACACGGTTTCAGCTCCTCCTCCTCTCTTTCTGCATCAACCCAGGGTGATTTCCATGAGAATTAACGTGGCGATTAATCACAGTGTTCCTCCACTCCCAGACGTCATTCAGAGCCTTTTAAAGACATCAGCCCTCTGTGATGTTTATGGGAGGGGAGAGATATGAGCTTGGCCGCCCAGCCCAAAGACCCCTGTGCGCTCTCCCTTTGGGACACTCACACAGTCAGCTCAACTACTGTCCTGGATTGTCCCAAAACACGGCCAAAATTCCTCCCCAAGACAAGACAGCCAACACCATACCAGACCCACAGCTGTACTTGAATCCCGACTGATGAGGCCCTATATAAACACACACATGCCTGCTGTCTCCTGTTTTTTTTTTTTTTAGAACTTTTTAGCAGATTTAAATTAATGTCATGTTGAAAAGTGCAATACTTTGTTATGAATTCATCACAATATAGTATTAATATAATGATTACATTTATATACTACTTTAGAAATACTGTAAATAGAGGGTGTTTTTCTGATATGATGCTTTTACTGAGAATTACTGAGAATTAACAAAAAAAAAAAAAAAAANAAAAAAAAAAAAAAAAAGCCCCAATTCGCACACCCAATACTGCCCCCTAGGTCTCCCTTAACTTAAGAATCAAATATCTTCAAACAAAAATTTATCAAATTATCTGTCACTTGAAATGATGCTTCTAAGGCATTTGATGGCATTATAAAGCATACTGGAAAACATTTTAAATTCAATATAATTTATACAGTATAAAGAATATGATATAATAAACACTATGTCAAAGCTAAGGATGATGGAATGAAAAGCATCTGAAATGTATGGAAATTCTAGTTTTCTGACAAATTATTTGCAAATGAAATGGGTTTTATTTAAATAAACTGGCTTAAGGTTCAGACAATAGGAGGGAATGAATTTAAGCACACATGGGTTTTTTTTTTTTTCCTGTGGTTCTTCTCTGATGGCCTGTTGATGAGATGATACTGTACTTACATGTTCTGTTTTGCTCAAAAACTATAAATACATAAGGGATGAATACTTTGTGGAGTGACAGTGTAATTACATAATAACATAACTTCAAACCAAGGGCAATTGAGGATATTTAGTAAGAAAAGTTTCTATCCATTACTCACGGAATTATTGCCAAATTATTGACATTGCTAGCTCGTCTTTACTGAATGGACTTAAATATAGGCACAAATCAGGACAACAATAGCCAAGACAAGAAATTTCCTTAGATGAACTGTGGTTGAGAATGTGGAGCTCTAACAGGTCCCTGGTAATGAAAGGAAAAGCACAGGCTTCAGTGACGTGTGAGTGAAGGTGGTGGGTGGAGGGGCAATCTCAGTTTAAAGAGTGTAGAGAAGTCAAAGACATGTTAATAAACAGTTATGGAGAGCCCCGGGGTGGGGGCACAAGGGGTCGTGAGGACGGAGGGAAGCAAGAAGGTTGAAAGGTTTGGTGGGGAAGGAGGTGAGGAGTGGTGTTGGGTGAGGTGGAGATTGGGGGTGGGGGGTTGGGTCAGGATCATGGTAGTCAAACCGTTGTTTCCTCCTGTGGAGAAGAAAGGAGTTAATGACACCCTAGAGCTTCCCACCCCCACCCGCTGCTCCTCCCTCTCCTTTATGGAGGGTGAGCGACACACACAGCCCGTCGGAGGTGAGGAGGCCACAGAGACAGCCATGCCATCCCACCGCGCCGCTAACGGGAGACTCTAACAAAAAGGAAGGAGGAGGAGGAGGAGGTGCGATAACTGTGATTATTATTACTAAATATAATATAAAACAGTCAGTTGTGGGGGCAAGGGGGAAAGGATCCACCCCTCCGCCCACAAGCTCACTATTGAAAACTCTGGAGAAGATGTGGAGACAGGTTTAAAGACAGCGCCTTTTCAATGCCAGGGAAAACGGGAGGGGTTAATGAGGGGCTTGGTGAAGGAGCTTATGGCAGGGTGAGGGGTGAGGGTGGTGAGGAGAGAGGGGAGGGATGCCTGGCTGCCATGGTGTCAGCGGAGGAGACGGCAGAAACAGACCTGGAGCTGTTCAAGACAAAGCAAGGCGACAGTGAACGCGTCTTTGCCCCAAAATGAGGGACAATCTGTAACAAATATGTCAGCTTGTTTTGAGCTGTAATAGTAGCCCCCACCTTTGTCTAGGAAGTGTAGTTTTGAGGAAGGGGAGATTCGGTGTTGCAGCAAGTTTCTCCAAAAAAAGAGCAGTGGTGCCTAATGGATATGGAGAGACTAAGAAAGTTGGGGCCCCTGCTTAATCCGTGCTGTCATTTTGAAAATACCAACTGTGGAAGAAGTAAAGTAAAAGTAGTTATACAACAATTGAAAAACACTCCAATATACATACAAGTCCTGAATTCAAAACTCAACCAAATCTTAGATTAATTAAAGTTATTGATATTAACACTGAATCAAATGACTTGAAATCAAATGGGTCTCCTGTAGTGACAAACACAGAGAAAATGATCACCAAACTTTAGTTTTTAGCCTTTTTAATGCTCATACTTTGTTTTGATTCCTGGTACACAATTACACCACTTCCTCTTTTTGTTTCCAGAAATAGCAGCAGATAAGCAGAATGTAAGCTGTCTTTAAATTACAAAATGATTGAGACAAAGTTAGCAAATGTTTGATGAAGAAAATCAAACATTTGGCAGAGAGAGACCATGATTTTTTTTTTTCCTCAGGAGTTGGTGGAGACAAAACCAGAGCAAAAATGGCAGTGACTATTTGACTTATTTTCATCGTGCGGACACAAACAACTATGCCGTTAGTTGTTAATGTTGCTGTGTAAGAAGGTTCTAATAACCTTGGAATACAATTTTGGAATGAAATAACAAAAATCTGCAAAATTGGAAACACTTTTTCATCCTAAAATAGAGATAAAGAGTTAAAAAAAAAAAAAAAATCTTCTCCTTTCTCATAGTCCCATCCTATTATCTCCTAGTTTGATGGACACTCTTGCTTTCAAATGTTTAAAAATTATACTTATAGATAATATTTAAGAAAATGCACTTTCCACCCCGTGCAGTCCTTGTGGGAGAAATGAAAAGACATAATCTGATTCATAGTTTCCAGTGTAGTGTTTGGATGAATGGTTGAATAATCACACATTTATCATTTAATCAGGATCGTTTTGAAAATGGACAAATTCCATCCTCTCCACAATGAAGTGACAACAACTTGAGACATGGACACCAGCAGTGCAAGTCAAGGTCACAGGGAATCAGTGCAGAGACAGCAGTTAAGTGCTGATGTGCTGTGGCAGCAGCCCTGAGCGAGGGGCACTAAGTACGGGACAGTCCAGGCTGGAGTCCCAGGGCCATAAATCCCTCTTCTCCCTGTCCAAAATTCATTAATGGCCACACAAAGTGGCCAGTGAAACCAGATGGAGGGAGGAATGAGTGTGTGTGTGTGTGTGTGTGTGTGTGTGTGTGTGTGTGGAGGGGGGAGCGTCTATTCTTGGGCTACGGTGGACCAAGGGATATGGGATAACTGGTTCTACTCCAGTGTAGTGTGAAATTATAAAGCGTTACCTGCTTTAATTTTCCAAATACAAATTAAATCCTCAGTAAGCTGACTTTAAATCAATAGTTTCATTTAAGAGGCCATGTGATTTAACAAAAATGAAAACTAGCTGGTCTGGTCAATGGAGCCAGGTCATAAATCACAGGGCTTTGGGAGGCAAAAAGCCGATTTGACTTGTATATGGAGCGGCCGGTGGCCAGGGGGGAGCGCAGTGGGGAAATGAACTCAGGCTTTATTAGGACTCATATTGACCTGCCTCTCCTCTACCAGCACCACCTCCACTCTGGCGTCACAGCATCACGCTGTATACACCCATACTAAAAACCAAGAAGCGTTCGTCTGGAAAACATTTATTCTTGAAGTCATATGCGACCCCAGATGAATTTTCTGTTTTTACTCCTCAGTTCTGGTGACTCTCAAACAAACTTTTTTCCTTTAAGGAGGATGGGATGGGAGGGAGGGAGNGGGAACTCAAATAGAATATGCAAACAACAGAAAAAACAAATGCATTGTCAAAAAGCAGGAAGAAAAAAAAAATCATGTCTCACCGGCGAAGTTTTATTTGTACATCAGTTGCGCATGCCAACATCAAACATTTAATGTCAGCATTCTTCAGAGACACAGACAAAAGGAAAAGAGATGAGAGGCTCGCATTGTCATCAAACAATCAAACAGTCATCCGCTTCTCCAAACAGCTTGCAGCTCAGCTCAGCTGGCACCAGACACTCACATTACAATAAACATCTCTCCTAATGTTCTGCTTATACCACACCACGCTTACACACATAACGCACACGCACACACATTTTAAAAAAAACAACAAACTGTTTAATAGGTTGGTCTGACAGCTGGAGAATGGAAGTCAGAACATGCCACACACACACACACACACACACACACACTTCCCCATGTGAGCATCAGCAGCACATGGGTGGGTGAAGTACTCTGACTTTGCCAGAGGATTATGGAGGAAGAAAGCCATGAACATTATGCTTGATTGTGAATGAATGCTTTCGAGTGCCACAATAAATCCATTATCAAGTTGTTATGTCATACTTAAATTCTCCCCCAAAGTGTTTCCCATATATCTTGTCAGCGGTTCATTAGCCATTTGGACAGGTAAAGCTTTCTGAGTTCGGCCCACAGCTGACCCCACATTCTGCCTCTGTGTTCCACTTAAAAATAATGGACATTCCCTGTCCAGCATCCATCAATCACCCAGGAGAGTCCCCGGGAAAATAGTTTCGAGGGTTAGGAATTACAGTTACAACGGCTTTCTGACTGGGGATAGATTAGCCAGGCATTAGCAGTGTTTCATTAACCTTGCGTTAAGTGACATCCTCACATGATTAATGGACATTATTAACAAAAGGGAGATTGTATTTCCGAAAATGAACCTTTTGTGAAATGTCTGCTGCATTGTTAATAGGTTTGTTTATTAATCATTCATAAGTGAGAGCCTCCATTTCTGAGGTAGTGATACGGAGGAAAGCTGTGAAGCAGACTGACAGCATCACAGGGTGGTCCATTCAGACGACATGCATCTTTTCATTCATTTTGAGTATAAATATCTATACTATACCTACTTTAAGTATTCAACAATTTAATTTCAACAAATGTCAATTTTGTAGCTCTCACTGCTAAACGTCAGCAGTGATTCAGGCTTTACTCAGAGATTTTACATTTGAAGTGTGGCGCACTGGAGGCGATGCATTTGAAGATTGTTGGAAATAAATAGAAGAAAAAAGTAGGTGGTAAGCATGAGGAGCGATTCTCGTCGTGGCCGATCAGAAAAATAAGCCACCTACAGAAAGTCCAACTTCACCACAAGGAGGAGGAGCTACTCAGGTGCATAAAACAAAATAAAATTTCAGTAAATTTGTCAAATTTGCACTTTGATTACTGTCTTTTGGCATTCTGGTGTCGTTTCCCGTGCATGAATATGATGTTTTGTAGACAGAATATACTGTATACTATTACCATATTGTATGGAATAGAGACCCTGCAACCACGTTTCCTTCTCTGCTGCTTTCTGTCACAATGAGCTGTCTATCCACGCCGTGCAACTCCTGCCAGAGAAGGAAAGAGTTCACCTCAGAGACAGCCTGTCCATCACCTCTCATCCCGCCGGCTCTTCTGAGGGTTGCTGTCCTGTGTGGTGAGAGGCAGCGGGTGAGGCAGGAGGTGAGGCCAGGGGTGAGGGATGGGGAGGAGAGAGCAGGAGGTGCAGTTGTCCAGGCCTCCTGTCCTGCTGTCTAGAAACTCTCCAGTCCACACGGGAACTCACAGTCTGTCTGATGGCCTGACAAACCGCACTGCCCTCACATTTCTGGCGTGTATATGGAAGTGTGACTATGAGGTGCAGCTTGGGTTGAGCGTGCACCTGTATTTGTGTGTGTGTGCGTCCTTGTCTGTCATGGCTGTCAGTGTGTGTGTGTGTGTGTTTTTATCTGCACTCCTTCTGGGATGACATATTGCACTCTCCTGCAGCTTTGGCTAAAAAAAATAAATAAATAAAGCTGCATAAAAAGAAATAAAAATGTAAGTCTGCTTGTCAGGTTTGACAGGATAAGCNAAATAAATAAAGCTGCATAAAAAGAAATAAAAATGTAAGTCTGCTTGTCAGGTTTGACAGGATAAGCAGCTCAATCAGCAACCTGCCAGCTGTCAAATCCCACTTCACACACAGACACACACACACACACACACAAGCATATTGCATTGGTTAAGGGGCTGAGAGCCACTGGAAGGTCTCTCAATCAAATCTTTTGACCTTAGAAAATGTGAAAGAGAAAATGAATGAGTAACCCCCCTTTGCATGTACTCAGCACGTACGTGTGTCCATGATGTGGAGTACAAAATGCAGCTCCGCCTTTATCTGCATAGAAATGTTAAAATATAAAATTCAAATACACACACAGCAAGTGTGTATTTATGATTACACGTGTTTGCACAATCACACACAGAAGCGATGATTCCTGTGTCATTTTCTTGGGAGAAGTTCCGATCCTTTATACTTATGTAATAGTGCTGATACGACAATAGCAAAATGCTGTCATAGTAAAATAATGTAGTAGAGATGAAAACAGCACCACATGACAAAATGGAAATACTTAAGGAAAAGTGCAAGTACTAGAAAAATGTACTCCAATACAGCACTTGAGTAAGTTACTTTCCACCTCTGCCTTCCTCCCCACCTCCCTGTCAGCGTGTGGTGAAAGTCCATTTGCACCCTCCTCCTCCTCCTCCTCTTCCTCTCTCCATCCCACAGCCTGCTGCTGGCTGCAGAATGACTGATGTTGTCCTAACGTCTGGCAGTCAAACAGATCTGCATCTGACAGGCAGCGGCAAATACAGTGTGACACGGGGAGCAGTATCTGGTTTCTCCTGCAACTGACTACACTTTCATATTGCTCAGAAGGGCTTAGAGCGGCCATGGGGTGGGGTTGGGGGGNGTGTGTGTGCGTTTGTGTGTTATGTGTGTGGCTGGAGGAGGTAATCGAGCAGATGTCAGGAGAGAGTCTGAGAGGGGATGTGTACACTGAGGGACGACTGAAACCTGTCACATTGATTTTCAGTGGTCTTGTAGCATGTGTATGTGTGTGTGTGTGTGTCTGTGTTTGCTGTGTGTAGAGTTGAGCAATATATCCATGTTCAAAGCAAGGAGTGTGTTAAGTGTTTTGTGCAGCGGTGGCACAGTGTTACATTCATTTGTAGAGTGTTAAGATAGATAGTAAGTAGTAATATATAACAACGAAAACAAGATAATTTACCAGGGTTTGCTTTAAACGTCTTTTTGAAGGAAAAGTGTGTGAATATGTAGCTTAACACTTAACAATTCACGAGCAACACTCCTTTCTAAGAGAACAAATTTCACGTGTTCTATTTTGGACAGTGATAACGAAATAATCCCCAAATTCTAAGACCAAACTCAATTAACCCACCAACAAATGACATCCCAATCATTCCCATCTGGCAAAAACAATTGGTTTAATATAGATACAAAACTGCCTCCGCAGCACAGGCATGAGGAAAGAATGATTAAATGAAATTAGCAACAACCACAAAGTCAATTTTGGTGGGATTAATGAGGATGCTGAATAACAAAATTGTCTGAAAATGATCTATTTTATTCCCATTTCTTTTTTTCTTTTCGAGAAGAATTATTTATCCTTATGAGGTGTAACACACCACACAGAGTAGCTCTTAATTTTTATCCACATTCTCAGATTGTATTGTATCTCCTCATGTTTTTCAGATAAAATGAACCAAAGGCTTTTATGTAAAATGTCACAGCGATATATACTTAGGCTCATTTTAGTGTAAAAACAGCCACGGTACGGCTTGTTGAACAACATGAGCAGAAGCATGACATCCATTCACCTACCTAGCTCTTCTTCTCCCTCCTCCTCCTCATCCTCTTTCTCTATGAATCCTAGAAGCAGAAGATTCCCAGCAGAGGAAGCACAGACACTCTTCAGGTTTTAGGTTAAATACAAACACCACAGACACCACAATGCTCCCCAAATCCTAACCCTCCTCCTCCTGCCATACATAGTGTGCCATCTTTTGGCCAACCACAGAACTGCCTCCTCTCCTTTTCTTCTTTTTGCAGGAAAAGATCATAAAAATCAGTGAAATAAAGTGAAATGGTTGTCTGGGGATGGATATGTCCCTTGCAACGTGAAGTGGAACTTGAGGAAATCGACGGATCTCCTGCAGCTCTGCAGAGGACGATTGCTGCAGGGCTCTTTTTCAAACGCTTACAATTTATGCAGGCTCTCCAGCCGTAAAAACACACATTTCTGCCTTCTGATGTCTCACGTGCTACTTCCTGATGAGATGACTGGATGAATGAATGAGCCAAGAGCTGAAAGTAATCATGGCAGTTAAAAACAATTAGACATAAATATAACAACTGTGTATAAATTCAATAAGACTTGTGCCCATATGCTAATGTGTGCACGTGGATTTGTGTAAGTGTGAGTGGATGAAATAGAGACAGACATGCATGCTTACACTTCCACACAGCGAAATACAGAGAGATAGAGATATTCACCTTCGAAGGGTCACTCTCCTCTTCCTGGCTCATTAAAAACAGCCCCATTAGCAGCGTTCCTTCAGAGCCTGACTGTCGACAGTTGTGTGTGTGTGCGCGTGTATGTGTGTGTATACACTGGATGGTAAAGATGTGCAGCGTTTTGGAGGCCTCTGGGCTGCCTAAGAATACATTAAACAGCAAAGAGTCTCTCTCCTCTTCCTGACTGACTCCTGCTGGGACTACTTAGCATTTCTGGGGTGAAACTTCTCCAGCAAGGTTGTCAAACATTATATACAAATTAGAGTGAAGCCAAATTGCTCCTGTATATAGTTATTTAACTTTAGTAGCAGCTTGTGTGTGTTTTTCATGTGTTTGTCTTAGGCCTGATGAAGGCTGTATTCCCTGGACTCACAATGGGCGATGTTGCGAGTTGGGAGTATGGAGAGATTTGTAAAACTATAAAAGAGATGTTCAAAGCTTCAAATCCCTCAAGAGTCCAAAACAATGTTAGCTCATGAAAATTCTAGTAGTTTTAATGTGTTTTTGGGTCACAGACGGCGAAAGAAAGTAAAAACATCTCATTTGTTTCAGTCATTGTTTGATAAACTTGAGAGATTGAACTTGAAAATGCATCTTAAATTGAAAAGGAATATTGCAGAGTGAATTCCTCCACATGGAAGTTTGTCCTTGTTCGTTAACTCTAATGATCAAGGTTTGATTGGAATGGCCAGATCAGCTCTGAATGTCAGAAAATACCTCCAACATTAATTCAGATTATTTTATTTTATCTTATGACGAATGACAAATATGATTACTGTATAATGCTAGACCTAAGTTTATGATTGGTTTATGATGTTTCAGATTAATCAAAATTTCAGAATCTCAGATCAAGACCATACCACCCATTTTGCATGTTTGAGGTTAATATATTCAATTTTCTCACAAGTACTGACAATCATTTCTCAAAGGATTAAACCATATTTCCGCTTTCCTGATATTTTGCAAAATCGCTTAATCTTTCAAAATCAAATATTCAAGCGTTACACCCACCTTAAAAATCAACGTTTTGCCTGCTAATAGTTACGCAAAATTATGAAGACACGGTCGTTAAAATTTTTTGATAAACGCAGGTCTTCTTTTGGGACTATATTCCTCAGTGGAGACATACATTCGCTTTTAATTACACTTGAACACTAAAATTACAAAACTTTGAAAAAAGCTGAATATATGTGTTGTTCACAATGACAGATTACCTATCTCAAGAACATTTCAAGTATCAACAAGTTGATTTTAATAGTGTACCAGAATGAATTGAAACCAATGGCGGTCTAGAAGGTAGGAAAAACAATGTTTAACTCACCGTTCCAATAGTATGCTTTGGGAAATGATTGTCAGTAACCTTACGTGTATGTAACGTGTATCAAACATGCAAAATGAGTAATATAGTCCTTTAAGCATTGAAGAGATGAAAGTGTGTGTATGTGTGTGTGTGTGTCTATACATGTCTTGTAAGAGTGATAACAAATCGCTTCCCTGCTCACCTCCACCACTCATCCATTAAAACTAAACCAGGATTCAAATACTCAACCCATCAGAGGTGCCGATAACGAGGAGCTCCATAGAAAATTACAGGGGAATTTAAGTCTGCTGGCTAATGGCATTGGCACCGACACTTTGCCAATACACATTTAGTGGCGTGGTGGTGCAGCAGGCCCGGGGTGCCGGCAGAGACTGACACATCTCTCTTGAGTCTGTCCAGACAGGAGATTGGCCTGTCCGTCAGCAGCCAGGTNCCCCACCACCACCACCACCATCCTTTGTCCCCACCTCTTACCCCAATCAAATACCCACTGTCTCCCCTTTGTCCACAACAATCCTCCATGTTTTCCTCTTTACTGTCACCTCGCTTTTACAGATGGCCTTTGTAATTATAAAAGTGTTGCAATGGTTAAAAAAATGTTTGAACTCTGACTTCCAGTTATAGATCACGATAAAGCGACCACACACCTGAACAAAAATCATTTATTTGCACAAAATCATAATTCACAGGTTTTTTCTGTTGTATTCCTGGAAATACAAATATGAGCTTTTATTTGCAGAGACGTCACAATATATTACATATATGTTCATAATCTGGATTTGTATTTATACTGTACATACAGTAGAGATGTCAAACTTACACATGTACATATATACAAATATCACATACTAATCTTTAAATATATGTAGATATGTGTTTACCATATATGGTAGATGTCAGATGTTTCATTATATACAGTATGTGCAAAATATAATAGGATACATATTCTTCAAATATGAAAATGTTCCAATTTCCTACAGAGAGACATTATTTCCATATACATTCATATGTAGTAGATTTCCACATTGGGATCCTTTCTTCATAAAACAAGAATTGCTTTGATGGCATTTATTTGTATTTATTTGCTTTTCTTTACTTTTTCATTGGTAGTTATTTTTATTGACTGTGTATATACTTTTAATTGGTAAATTAAACACATTCATGAAAAGTGTGTGAGGGTTTTACCTGAATTAATTTATTCCTTTCTATGTTCCATTACTCCAGAGCTGTTTTATGCAGAGCTGTTTTTATGTTTTACATGCATTTGTCCAATTATATTACCTATTACCTCAACATTGTAATTTTCTGTTAAATTTTGGAGATTGAGTTAATGTTGAACCACATTTTGACAGATTATTGCTGAGATACTTTGATCTCACCATAGAAACACGTGAGAAAAGCTCTCCGTCCTTGAATAAGTCTGGGGACCATTACTAACTACCAGAGTGGAGGGTGTTTTGCTAGAAACACAATGCTTATTTTCAATGCAATAATCTCCTCCATGTACAGATCTAAGAATGCCAGCATTTGTTCAGGCCTGGTTATCCTCTGTGATTTGGCTTTGCTCTCCGAAAACTGCAGCTCAGTGAGGTTCAAGCTTCTAAAGAAGAAGAGATGAAGGGTATCGGACAGCATTTGTTTCAACAAGAAGGGTTGAGGGAGATATAACAGGCGTTGACCCAGAAAAGAGATGACCCCATCTTCTTAATCTGCTGTGATGCTCATGTCAACTGGTAAAAAGGGTGTGACCGATAGAATAGATTCCTAACTTAAAGGCTTTATACTATCAACCCTCCTCTAAATCTACCCTCTTTTCCTTCGCTGTTGTCTTCTTCAAAAGGAGCAGGGGTGCCGTNCCCCTCCTCTAAATCTACCCTCTTTTCCTTCGCTGTTGTCTTCTTCAAAAGGAGCAGGGGTGCCGTTGAGGAAAAAAAGGAAAGTGGCGACGGAAAGGATGATGGAAAGATTTCTGCCAAAAAGTGTAACGTGAAATTTAAGCCACCAGCATTAGCTGGTTAAGTATCATCAGCGCAGAGAGGTAATGAATGTGGAAAGGGAGACATATGAAATGTCATTAATGTTAATTCTAATCACTTTTTGGCTATTAAACACAAATTAGTGAAGGCGATGTTAAATGTCATGGTCTGTCCTGGGATTCATATAAGTGAGGTGGGGGCGAGAGAATAGGTTCTCATTTACATACTTAAGATCCAACTTAATTCTCATAAGAAGTGATGGAAAATGAAGCCGAGCCGTAAAACCGACGACAATGACACGCAGCTCTAGAAAACACAAACGTTTTCTGGCGGCTGATTCTTCATTGTTCATGCTCAAGGTTATTTTCTTGAGCTCGTTGTCGAACGTCAGTCCCTGAATAATTCTGCTCAGGCTTTTTTCTCCCTCTGGCTTTAAGGTTTGTGCTATTTAAGACCAATCATGTCAATGTGGAGAAGAATTAATCCTTCTTAAAATATATATTACATGACTAGAATGGATCATTCCCCTGATTCTGTCTCTGGATACAGACTTTCATTTGGTGGAGCAGGAGATAGTTGAAGTAAATCAGAGTTCATTGTCAAGTTCGCTTAAATCTCAACATTTGTTTGCATGCAGGAATTCAAAAACTGCCAACATTCAAACCCTTAAAAATCAAGCCCGGTAACAAAGCAGCATTTTATAACAAAGTCAAGATAAAGCCCCACAAAGCCACGTCAAGTAATTTATTGCGATGGCTAGATTAACCTCAGTGCACTTCAGAGGCCTCTGCATTCTTGTCCACATTGTTCTAATGGCAGCCTACGGTCTTTGGGAATATCCTGTTTTTGCTCCTCTCTCTTTCTTTCCTCTGTGGCTACAGTTGACTGTAGGAGAGTAAATAACATTTGATATGCATAAACAGCCCCTTCCTATTCATTACTGTCAGCATTGGAGTGCAGGAGGCGGAGGTCAGCATGTGAAGGTCCTCCTCAGGCAGGAGAAACGCCTGTGGTAGCTGTCACTCCTCTACACCCCCCCCNCCCCCAACCCTCCCTCAACCTCCTCTTCCTCCTCCTCTTCCTTCCCTTTCTCTCTCTTTCTCTCCCCTATTAGCACAGGCTCCGGGTCATAACCTTTCCATGGCATTTTGCGATTCCACAACCCTTTGATTAGTGCAATATTTACATATTTCACAGTAGAGAGGGCGTTCTTATGTTGCAGACACTTGAAGTGTTGTAAATGCGTTTGGCCTTTTGCGTGGGATATGTGGAGGAGTAGGACTCTCTCACGGTAGCTGTAGTCGTGGCGGCCTCACTAATATACACCAGTGTGTTTAATGTATACTTACCCGTCACCCCAGCACCACCATCACCACCACAATCAACACCACCCACATAGCCACAGCCATCGTGCATATACAAGTGCCATTTGGTCTATGATGTGGCCCTTACGCTCCAGAGGAAGACCGTTTAGCAGCTATTAGAGGGGGATAGTGCTCCCTGGTGGCAGATATAGATCATGCCCTCTGACTTAGACAGTACACAGCAGAGCTTTGGAGGGTTTCATGCAAAAGAGGACTGAGGCAACCACTTCAGAAGGACAACTACAGTACAGTACATCCTCATGCAGTAATATGCAAGAGACATAAGAGCAACATGTGACGATTCAGATATGCAGCATATAGAAAGAAGTGATGAAATCCTTTCCTTTAAAAGTAGTAACACCTCAGCGAAAGAAAACTCCATTTACGTTGATAAAAGTTAAAAAAAAAAAGTTACCTGATGCATGTTAATAATGCAAATCCTTAAAAGTGGAGATAGTAGATATCAGATGGAAAAAACTGTGTATCTCCAATTTTAGGTGTTTTGAAATTTAAAAAAAAATAAATATTGGAATTTTGGTTTTTCAGACCTGTAGTGAAACTTGTCTCAGATTGTCTAAAGGCACCGCAAACTTTAATAAATACAGGTTACATAGAGATTTGGTGTCCTGGCATGACCCAAATGCTGTTTCAGGTTGAAAAGACCAAAATTATGATTTAGAAACAGAATCTTGTTCAGTGTTTTAAGTGTGAAAATGGTCACAAGGTCTGTACATACATTAGCTTCAATAAAAAAAATTTTTTTAAAATCAGCCTCAAAACTTGGTATTGGTTGAACCCAAATTGTGTAAAACCTTACACATTCTCTTTGCAATGAGTTAAATGTAATGACAGATCTGTTGTTGCAAAAGTAAACATTTTGCAGTAAGAACAACAGCTTTCTTACACAACACGATAAAGGTGTATAAAAAAGCACAGTATGCAGTGCTCTCCGACGCACCTATCCATCAAAACACAGTCAACCTGATGTTCGGCGTATTTCCCTCCTCAGTCAGTCATTCAGTCAGTTTCTCTCTCTGCTGTGTGACAGAAAGAAGACATGTCAGCGAACAGGTTTTTCAGAGAGCTCAGGGCCGTCACATCTGCTTTCCTGGTGACTGATGAGGTTGGGAAGAGTGACGGGCAGCTGCAGTCTTTCCTCAGCCTGCGGGCCTGCCTGGCATTAACGTTATGTGCCATGTTCTCAGAGGGAACCCGTCATTCAGCCGTCACTCAAACAGACAGACAGATGGTGCACATAGACACCGAACATGAAAGAGACTGGGAAAGTAGCAATGAATCCCTAGGTGGTCCCTCTGTAGTTGAAGGGTGAGGCTTTCTCATCATCGTCGCTTGGCAGCTCGGCTTCAACCGCACGGCCACACATGGACATCAAGGTGCCAGTGGGCCCAGCCCAACATCAAAGTCCTATCCATCAAACGTGTCACCCACTATGAAAGTGTACAGCTTGCAGTATGGCTTAGGTCAGATCTGTTTCCACCCCATCCTCATGAATCATCACCACCTGCACTTTCTTTGCAGGTAATGCAGATCATGTGTGGAGCTCAATTAGATGCCGAAGGCCTCGAAATCAGTCAAGCCATATAGAAAAGGCAGAATCTAGTGGAGGAACGGCCAGAAAAACAGAGCAGGCATGTGTATATGTTGCAGATGTTAATATGTAATGCTAACTGCAAGAGTTCATCTGTTATTGGTTTTCACTGGATTGAAGCTGCAGTTACAAAGAATCCATTATTTCTTCAACTATGATGTTGTTTTCACAGTGAAAATGCTTCCCAAACCCCATTTACACTGTTATGGGACGCAAAAATACTGGATACGGGAAATCTTTGGGGTTGGCCTATGACAGGTTGATCTAACCCACCAACACGGTGTGCATGGTACACAGGGAGCTGTAGGTTATTCCAGCAAAGGTGGGAAATGCGCAATCAAACGCACAGTTTTGTGGTTTACTTTGTTCATTATTAATACTGAATGCTCATTGACTGGAACAGACATCATTTTCATGCTAAGCACTAATATCAGAATAGAACATCATTTTGTGACACCTGGAGCGTGTGCGTTTCTGTAGGCAGTAATGTATTTTTATTAAATTCTATGTTCAAATTAATGAATCAAAGCAGATGAAAAAAAAGGAAATTGTTGCCACATCATCAGTGCTTATGCACATAAAGAACACGTCGTGGTAAATGAATATTTCTTTCCTTTTTGGGGAGGTGAAGGCTAGGCTGCTGGAACAGTTTTCTTCTGTCATCCAAATTTTAGCATTAACTTATAAGCTGTAAAGCAGGACTGCTGAAAGTGTGCATAAAGGGCCATTTTAATTGTAGGACTGTCCTGAGCAATCTTGTTAGGAATGATCCAAACTGGTTTGAACTGGGAGACAATCGTGTGAACATGGAGAAAACCTGTAAACTCCACTTCGAAAGGCTCCATGTGGATTCAAACTCCTGACCTTGTTTCTTGTGAAGCAACAGCAACAACCACCGAGTCCAGATCATTTGTGCGAAAAGTCATTGAAACATTCAGGCTTTCAGTGAAGAACTAGTTTACAAAAGAAAAGTTTCATAGCAGGAACTTCAGGAAAGAATGAAAGCAGAGAAATGAGTGCTGTAGATGATGGACATAAAGAGTTTTTACATCTTGTGCAGCTTGTTATTCACTGCATCAATATCCAGATATTTATAGAAGTAACTGTTTGACTTACCAGTATGTCTCATGTGTGTGTCTGTCTGTTGTGACAGGATGGTGAAGATTATTTATGACATACGAGTACGGTTTGTGTGTACAGTGCTGACAATAACACGTGCTGACAGTGAGTGACCCCCTCTAGAACACGAAGTACAAAACAAACTCAACTTTTAATCATGTCAATATTCAGCGACAGTGAGCCGCAAAGTTCTTTGTAAATTTCACACCTGCAGTGTGAATAATGGAAAGAAAAAAAAAAATCTGCAAGCTGTGAAGTTGTTCATCTAAAGTTGGAAGTTTTTACTCACGTTGAAGACAAATGAGCAAAACCGGATGAAACAGAGCCAACAGGTCCCATCGTGTGTGTGTTTTTATTGTGGACAGGACATTACATCGTTTGAAATGATGTACAAAAGTGTAACAGAACTGAGAATGGCTCAGACGAGGTAGAGCTTTCACATCGGCTTGCTGGCTTGAAAACTACATGGTAAAAAAAAAAAAAAAAAAAAAAAAACCCAGAAAAATTAAAACAAAACCTCTTGTCTGCCCCTGTCCTCTTATCCTTTTGAAGTGATAATAAATACAGATATCAACCAAAAACATTTTGAATAATAATGTCTTCTAAGGTAAATTAATCATGAAGTTCATAACAAATAAAAAGCAGTACAGACACAAATAATACAACTTAAAGAGGCATGATAAAACCCAACCAAAGAGAGAGAACAACATCTGCCAGCCCCTCTGGGAGGACAGCTATGACTAGCTACTGAATAAATTCTACTGTTTAGCAAAGAGAAAGACAAAAACAAAAAAAAACCACACTCTTACATCTTTATGAAAATAATAAGCACTGCTGCACCTATAGCATTATCAAACTCTCCATGAGGAAACATAGCTAAAAAGCTGTGCCGTACAGCCATCACAAACAAATGATATTCATTCATCATTAAAATCTATGGAATCATTCTAACAATAAGCCTCTAAACCAGAAATGCCGTAGACGTGTATTAGCCGGCACCATGAAAAAGGCATTCTCACAGAAACCTTAGCTAGAGCTGGACAAATGAGAACCGTTAAAGCAGTAACCTAGTCTAAGTGCACTAGTAATGCCATTTGGTTTCTAACGCTGTATATAAAGGGTTTGGTAAGAGTGGATTACAGATATACACTTTATATTACACACACTCCTGCTTCATGTCTTCATAGTTTTCTAAGTCACACTTCGGAGTACAAATTCATAATTGAGGAGTTAATCTTAAAGGGAATTCTGTACAACATTGGTATTAGTACTACACTACCTCAGAAGGCTAGAGTATCCATTTCAAGTATTTTCACTACCCACACCTTCAATATACACATTTGTGTAATAGGTATATTCAAGCACACAATATTGTATGCATAACTAAGCAACCCCCTTGTATAGTAATCATTTAATCATGTGTTCATGTAAAAACTACTGAGGTTTCAAAATACACAGGAAGTACAGTACTCTGTATGCTCCTTTATCTTTATCTGGTTTCATAACTTTGAGTTTTGAGTTTATGCGTACAAAATCGACATTTCTCCACTTGCTGTGACTTGCTTTGAACTGCTTTGCTTTTAGTCTCCTTCTTCTTTTCCCCCAACATGTTAACATGTAGTGGACATGGCTTTTTCAATCTAGGAGGCCATGGAAAAGAGAAAGCAGAGCAGAGGACACAAAGAAAACTGCTCTTCCTAGCAAAGAACGGCCTTAAGGTGGTGTGTCAGCTGACCTTTCGGGGCTATAGCCAAAAAAGTCATAGCAAAGGAGGTAGGCTAGTAAACAAAATATCTAGAGGGAGGCTGGAGTACACACAGAGGAGTACACACACTCTTATACAGAATGCAGAAGTTTTTCAAGAATGCTCATACACACATAAATGCACACTCACACACACCTGTGTTAAGGCTGTGATGGCTCTTCAATTCAAAAGACTTCAAAGCTTCTCCATCTCGTGTAAATATCCCTGAACTCTCATGGAAGCCTGACTGAAACACCTCTGACCTCCTGGCATTCTCCTCCCAGAATGCATCGCTTCACATCAACGTTAAAAGACTGCACATTTTGGAAGCGTGGCTCATCAATCGCCACGGTGTCCTTATTAATGGATAAATAGCAAATGTACTGGCATCAAAATAATCTCTCTCATAGTTATTCTATCACTTTGTTCATACTAAAACACAGTCAACATTTTGGATTTTATTGAGATTATCTGTTTGACCAGTATCCTAAACATAAACCTGCCAGTTTTATATGCATTTCTTCTCAGGGTGCCACTTTTATCAATAATCCACATAGCAGGGGGTCTTTTAAACCAGCCAATTATTAAAATAAAAAAAAAAGTTAAAACCAACAGAGAATGAATATCTAACTTTACTGAGCAAAAAAAAAATATACTGTACAGTTGCGTCTCAACAGTTCTCATCAATACCCCCATTTAAATTGTAGATAACTTTGTCCTGTATAATAAGGCAATGACAATGCTAATTGTATGTATTTTGGTTTATTTAGGAGATTTTCTGCCCCCTTGTGGCCAAAAATTAATCAATGAAGTTCTGACGTACTTGTACTGTGAATTATGTCTCTGGACAGTGCAGTCTACCTGAAAGACTGAGGTCATTTAGTACCAAATCTCCCAAACTCTCAAAACGTTTGAGTGGTCTTCTAAGTCAGCACGTAAAAATTAAGAAGCATCCTCTCTGGCTAAGACTAGCGGTACCATGTACACCTTTCAAAGTACACAAGTTGGAGTTGCTCTATCCAGCCAACAGCAAAGCAGGAGGTTTTCTTGCCATTCCCAGTGTTTCGGAGTCTAATTCAAAGTCAGACACAACAGTGGAGGAAACGTTCCCTAACGTCATGGAATTATAGAGGAAAACTGCCTCTACTGAGCCCCTTCCTCTTAAATGGACAATAACTGAATGACCATAAAAACCACACGTTCATTTATATTGGCTATTAAAAACGCACACTCTTTTTAATGAGCACTAAAACAGATACCCCCATTAGTGCTCTCTCTCTCTCTCTCTCTCTCTCTCTCTCTCTCTCTCTCTCTCTCTTTCTTCATCTCCCTCTAATCATTAGCTACAGCCCGAGAGTACAGAGTGATCACTCCACTCCAAACATTACACTTTGGAGTGGGAGAAGTGAGTTTAACGTACACATGCACACACTGACAAACTTCATTTCTATGATGTCAAACTGGCAGCCC
This sequence comes from Lucifuga dentata, assembly GCA_014773175.1. Taxonomy (NCBI): domain Eukaryota; kingdom Metazoa; phylum Chordata; class Actinopteri; order Ophidiiformes; family Bythitidae; genus Lucifuga; species Lucifuga dentata. The sequence goes on from VXCM01000107.1 coordinate 63,361, forward strand.
AGAGGAAATGAACTTACAGCGTGCAAGCTGAGTGTTAATGAATTTTATATTTTATCCTCTCATTCACCTCAGTGCTGCGGGTCGGAGGATGGGTGTCCTGAGGAATGCACAAACTCTTACACAATTAAGCTAAAAAAAAAAAAGAGNAAAAAAAAAAAAGAGAGAGAGAGAGAGAGAGAGAGATGGGCGCAACTACAGCAGCTAAGCCATGCCATGGTCCTCGATTAAAATACTAGCATTTGCATTAAGTTCGGTTACATTTTTTTCTCTTTTCAAACAATTAACTTTTCGTTAAAAACTGCAGTAGGCAACTCTATCTGCCTTTGTTGGCAACTCCAAATGGCAATAAAAAGAAACAGAAAGAGATAACATCTGAATGCTGAGGACTTCATTTTTCAGAAATTCTGAAAATAATGTAAACTACACCCTCTGCTTGTTACAACCTTCATACCTGCCTGCCTGCGCTCACACAAATTTCTTTCTATTAAGAGCTAACCTCTTCTCTGCTGCAGACTCACTTTGTGATTTACATTTTAAAAATTCCCTAGTGCAGCTTTAAACAACTTTTTATCATTTATAGTTGCTTTTAAACAAACATCCAAAAACTACAAGACCCTTCATTTATAGAAAATACTTCTGAATTCGCTTGTCATTAAAGGATGGTGAATGGAGAAGTGACGTTCACAGACTTTTCATCCAAAGACTTGAACGTGAGTCTCAGGAGTTGATTTTTAGGAATGGTGATGGAGTTTTGGGGTTCTGTCATCCCTGACTATACTGGTCCAGGTCTGTTGTAGAGTCTACTGTTGTTGCTGTTTTTGTGGAGTTGGTGGGTGTTTGGCAGCCAGCGCTTCTCGCTCCTCCTGGCCCAACAATGGGGCCCTCGCTTCTGGGTACTGGCTGTTGTCAAAAGGCATATGGTGGACACTCTGAACGTGGGTCTTTAGGTTCCCTTTCTGAGAGGCTCGGTATGGGCAGAGCTGGCAGCAGAATGGCCTCTCCCCTGAGGACCACACACACACACACACACACACACACACACACAAAGTTGAAAGGTCAGACAGAGGCCAGATATAGCATAATACACATGTGCAGACAGGACAAAATAGTCCTCTGGGATTTTTGAACATACAGGTGATTGAACGACACCATGATGTAAACCACAGCCGAGAAACCGAGCAAATGCACACAAACACAAACTGAGACACATGATGGCATTCAGCGAGAAGTAAGGAAACATTATGCAGGTCAAGAGCAGCATTCACNTTTTTTTTTTTTTTTTTTTTTACACTTAATTTCACTTCAGAAGTTAACTTTGCTTCTCTTTTCTGTCCCAGATGGACTAACTCTCATTTCCTGCTTTTCTTTTTGCTGCCATCTGGAGAAGAGGGCCACATACCCCTGTCTGAACAGTCCTACTTTTGTCCCGTCTATTTCTCTCAATCAACAGGGCCACCCCGTGCACACACACTCACACATGCTTCACACACACACACACACACACACACACACACACACACATACTGTAAACTCTACTCTCTCTTCTAATTAGACTGACCTACAATGGCACAGACACCTCGGCAAAAAAAAGTAAGCAACCCACACCTGAACAAAACAAATGAGATTGCCATTTAATTGCACCTAATTATCATTTTGATAAATGGAAGAATATCAAAGCGGGAAAACAAATGACTCCCCATGCCCCTCCCGCACCCTTCTCCCTGAAGAAGAAGCAGGGAAATATAGCTGTTATCATACATCATCAGAAACACAACAGAGAGAAACAGAGGGGGGGGGGGGGGGGGGGGGGGGGGGGGGGGGGGGGGGGGGGGGGGGGGGGGGGGGGGGGGGGGGGGGGGGGGGGGGGGGGGGGGGGGGGGGGGGGGGGGGGGGGGGGGGGGGGGGGGGGGGGGGGGGGGGGGGGGGGGGGGGGGGGGGGGGGGGGGGGGGGGGGGGGGGGGGGGGGGGGGGGGGGGGGGGGGGGGGGGGGGGGGGGGGGGGGGGGGGGGGGGGGGGGGGGGGGGGGGGGGGGGGGGGGGGGGGGGGGGGGGGGGGGGGGGGGGGGGGGGGGGGGGGGGGGGGGGGGGGGGGGGGGGGGGGGGGGGGGGGGGGGGGGGGGTGAGGAACAGAGAGAGAGATAAAAACAAAAAAAGGTATAATTAATCACCCAAAAATCTAAAAAAGCAACTGGAAAGATGGCGAGGGTGAGACGTGAGAGGAAAGCGAGAACCTCCACGACATCGTCCTGCGAGGAAACATCGCTGACGGGACCGCTGCACTACATTATACTAAAGGTTATCGTCACCGTAAAGCAGCGTCAACACTACATCTAATTGGACCCCTCTGCCGCGCCTGCTCCCATCATTCATAACGTGTGGTAAATCTGAGTCCATGTGGGTGTGTGTGATGTGTGTGTGATTAATTAAGATGGAGGTGCACCGCGTAGCCCCCAGCTCTCGCCGAATGTCAAAGCAGAAGAGATTTACTCCTGTGTTACTTCTTCGGTACCTGTTTCTATCACTTTTTCTCTCGGTAAACTCTCAAAGAGTATTTAAAGGACCAGGAAAACATTTTTGTAATCCTGTAAGTTTGGTAAATGTTTGTTTGAGGGAACAAAGACCATAGAAATCAGTTAGCAACAAAGTATGATGAAGGTGTCGTTCATTAGATTATTTTTGTTGAAGTTTGAGTTCCTGAAGGTGGCACTCTTTTGTATTTCCATGTAAGCATCCAACAGTCCGTGTGCTTAAATCTACGCTAAAACAGACCTAAATAATGTTATTTCTGAATGAAAACAGCAGTAACTCTGTTAAAGGACCATATCAGCGATCGTGCATGTTTGAGCCTAATATATTCAATTTTCATACATTACGTGATTGACAATCATTTCCCAAAGGATAAAACCATATTTCAGCTTTCCTGATACTTTGCAAAATCTCTTAATCTTTCAAAATCAAAGATTCAAGCAATACACCCACCTTAAAAATCAATGTTTCACCTGCTAATAGTTACACAGCCTTATGAAGTCACAGTTGTTTAAATTTTTTGATAAACGCAGGTCTTCTTTTGGGACTATATTCACCAGTGGAGACATACATTCACTCCATGCTTTTTATTGCTCTTAAACACTAAAATTACATAAATTCTAAAAAAAAAAAACAAACAAAAAAAAAAAAAAAAAAANAGTTGATTTTAATAGTGTACCAGAATGAACTGAAACCAGTGGCGGTCTGGAAGGTAGGAAAAAAAAAATTAATTTATCGTTCCAGTAGTATGCTTTGGGAAATGATTATCAGTAATGTTATGTGTATGAAAATTGAATATAATCAAACATACAAAATGGTCCTTTAAGCTTTTTTTTTTTTTTTAATCTAACCAGTGGCTGCATGGTGGCTCAAACTTTCACTCCTCCTCCTTAGTTTAAGTTTAGTTTTCCCTCAGCCGTAGTGAGCTAAAAGTAAAGTTAAAGCCAGCCGACTGGTGACACTTATTATCAGGCTTTTGCAGTAAAAAACACTCATTAATGAGCTCTCAGAATGTGAGAAAGGGATGAATATTTAATGATTTAAAAGTCCATTCTGGATAATAGTCAAGCATATGCATAGCTTAGAAACTTGTTTCACTGGAAGAATATCCTGCCTACTTCTCTGAATGTTTTCAGCTGTGTGTGCTCATTGAGTGTATTTCAGGTAATTGGTAGGCAGGGCTGTCTGTGGGGCAACTGGAAGCACCTGTGCCCAAAGCTGCTGGAAGCCATACCTGTATAACACCTCATCCCAATCACCTGAGAAGCTCTATCCTTCTCCATGTGCAGCATCTGCTGCTTTTCTGCCTGTTTTCACTCCACAACACACACACATTACATGTTTTACAAACCACTCACCCACACCGCTGACTCTACTGATTGCCAGATCTCATTCATTTTGCATTTTAGTGTGTTTAATTTGCCAGTTAGCTTTTTCAAGTTAAAATAGTTAATTTAGCCAGTTTCCCTCCACTTTGAGTGCCATAACCTTTGAGCTGGTCATAACATGCTACACTGCCAGGGTATTTTACTCAGAAAGGCTCATTCTGTTCTGCGTTGAGTCAAAGCACCAGCAAACTACGCTAGCTTTAGCTTCAAGTCAACACTAGAGGCACCTGCTGGTGAAAAAAAATCCTAGCAGAAAATGATGTGCTTAGTCCTTTTTGACAAATACATGCCATGCTTATGACAAAGTTGCAGCCCTGCAGCCCTAAGTTTTACATAGACAATTAAAGACGAGTTCAAATCCCAAATACACCATATTTGCTGCATCGTGGGTTTTAATTGTAGTTTGGAATCTTCTTATGATCGATGTATAATTTTCATGTCCCTGTGAATTCTTGTTATGTAAGTTTTAACAACAGTAGTGAATGGGCTTCTGGCGGTGTGTGTACTTGTGTATATTGGCGGTGATGCTTGTGCACACTGAGAAAGGGGAGTGAAATGTGCATGTGTAATGGAGTAATGTAATTTTGTTTAAGGTGTTCCGACACGAGAGAAAACACACGCTTGGCTTCTGGTTCCATCTCAATACAAATGCTAACACACACGATAACAACTCTCTCCTCTACTACATAACAAACCCACACAGTTTGAGTATTTTCCCCTCAAAGCACCCACTGGAGTCGAAGCAATTCTTGAACCAATACCGTTGTGCAACTGAAATAAGCTTCAAATGTCATCAATGCTACACGATGCAAGCGTGGACACTTTAACGGAAACTGCCCTGCGTACTCGACACATGCTTCGAAGCTCAGGTGTCAGCCATAACATTACTAATGATGGGTGCTTTGGAACTTAAATGGTGGTGCTTGCATGATACAAACGAGGAAGTCAGCATGGAACTGCCACCATTTGGAAATTGAACTCTAAACCACATTGATGGTAATTCATAGAAAATCATGCTAACTACACAGCATCACGCTAAATAAGCTCCATGATAACTGAAGCTCATTCATAAAGCTTCCCTTTGTAATCAGAGCATCGCTGTCCCATTACCAACACGTTGTTATGAGGGGCATCACGGGTAAAAGTCAATGAAAAGTCTTTATAGCGCTTCCTGTTTTGTCAAAGTGAACCTGACTCATTAAATAGGCAAAGGAAAACTAACTTGTCTGCTTTAGCTCCACATTTTAAGAGATTGATACTAAGGTAAAGAGAGAAAAATCCACATACCAGACTTCTAGTTCATGGAGGTGGAGGGTGGTGTGTGTGTGTGTGTGTGTGTGTGTGTGTGAGAGAGATCTGATCAAAACTCGCCATTTAAATAAACTAACCAACTGAGTGGACTTGTCTATCAAATTTATTGATCGCTAACACAGGTGACGCAAATACAGTTTTATTTTATTTGCCCTTATTGACACGTTAAATCTGGCACTGTGTTTTATGAATTACCCCCATTATTTTTTGTGGATGATTTGGAAGCTTTTTCCCAAAAAAAGTCCTATCAGTTTTAAACTGTTTTCATGAACTGGTTGTATGTTAAAAAAAAAAAAAAAAAAAANAAAAAAAAAAAAAAAAAAAGTATATAGAGTTATTGCATTCTATTCTGTCATAGAAAGAAGCTAATGAATTCAGTAAATGTATTTAAAAAAATGTAGCCAAGATGACATCAAGGGCCACAAATCCAGTCTGAGATTCCACAAAACGTAAAATGAGGTGTAAATGCAGTGAGCAAGACAAAACCACACGTATCGTGCAAAGAAGTGATGTAAATGATGCAATATGGCAATCCATAATTTGGCAAGATAAAAAAGAAATCTGATTCCAGCATCGTGACTGTTACAAGAAATATAAGAACTAAAGATTTGAGAGAAGCAGACACATTTTTATCACCACGTGTTTCTCATTTTATCCAGTAAGGTTTTGAAATGATTCAGAATCTGTTTTGTTTTTGTTTGTTTGTTTCTTAAACCATATAGCAACCCAACCATTAATCATCAAATTAAAACATAAAAGTCACTCAAACTGAGAATCACAAGGTTGTCAGGTGTGATCAAGTAAAAACAAAATCCAGATGTGAGAATGCTAGGTGTTAATGCCAGGTGCAGGGGGTGCCACTTGTGAATGTTACAAACAGAAGTCATTCAGAACGAGAGGGATGGGGTGAGTGGGAGTGAAAAGATGCACACACACACATGCAGTGGTGGAAACACAATTGTAAGAAACATGCAGAAAGCGATGAGGGGCCCAGCAATTAAGCCATCGTGCCACATACTTGTTTGGGAGCTTCAGAAGCGGTGGTGTGAGCGTCAGTACCTCTGTGGAGTCCATTAAAATCAAACCCAACTGTGGGGGGAANGGAGGAGGAGGAGGAGGAGGAGGGCATTCAGTTAAAAGCTCTCTACCAGATTTCTCTGTTCATCACACAAGCATCTTCCAGCACCAGTGCACTGTAGCATTTTGCCACCAGCGCCCTTGCTAATCGAGGGGAGCTGGCAGTGATGATGACGGTGATGATGGTGATGGTGATGGTGAAGGAACCTAGTGGAGGAAGTCGGTGATTTAATATGACGCATGTTAATAGAGGCCTTGGGGTGGCTGGCCTTTTCTGTGTGTGCACGCCCATGCTGAAGACAACCGTCGGTGACAACATTAATTACAGCCTCTCTGCAAGTGTTTACAGAGTCTGTGAATGACTGTGTGTGTGTGTGTGTGTGTGTGTGTGTGTGTGTGTGTGTGTGTGTGTGTGTTTACAATAGGGCTTGGGGGGGAGCCGAGCGCTGCATCAGTTACCATTTGGCCTCTGTCACTTAGAATAACTGGCTGTGCCACATATCATTCACACTCTCTATAAAGAAGCTACTTATCTCTCTGTCTGCTGCAATCACCGCCAGCTCAGCTGATGGACATGACAGGACAGGAGAAGGAGGAGGAGAAATGGGGTGGAAGCAGGAAGAAGAGGACATAGAATGAGGAGAGGAGAGGAGAGGAGAGGAGAAGATGTCCAAGATGAACAGAAGATGGACAAGAGGAGAGAATGTCCAAGATGAACAGAAAGTGGACAAGAGGAGAGGAGAGGAGAAGAGAGGAGAGGAGGAAGGCTTGGAAGAGGGTAGCAAAAAAAATGAAGTAAAGAGGAGGAGAGAAAACAGGAGAGGAGCTGGAGGAAAGGGGAGGGAGGACGTCTAAATCATACTGTTTAGTGAATGGCATCGGGAAGCATGCAAATGGATTCCTAATGCTGGCATGGACAAATGCTGTTCTGCTTCATTAGAATGCACAATTCCATCTCTCTAATTGACATGTGATTAATAATGTATACAATTTGTCACAGGTCAGTATCTGGAGCAAATCATGTTTCAGTTTAAAAAATAGAGACAGCTGCCCAGCCCAGGGCGGGGAAGGACTCACAGACGAGCTGTCACACTCAACCCAACTATAAGATGTGTTTTGATTTATAGTGGAAAATGCAGGAAAGTAGCAGACGCATGGAGAGTTGGACGATGAAATATTGGTGAGAATATGAATCCCCATGCATATATTCTCTATATCTCAAGCGAGCGTTTGTGGTGAATAAATAGCTGTGGGGGTGATGGTGTGTGTGTGTGTGTGTGTGTGTGTGTGCAGGTGGTATGTAAATTAATGGTTTTTGAAGGAGTGGCCAAAAATGATGAAGGCATTAAACAATACATGAAGATCAAGTATCTAATGAAGTTGTCATACAAGTCCTGACCAATGAGATTCTGGGCTTTTCTTACATACGTGAAATATGTTTTATTATTGAATAATTTAGCACTTTTTGTGATCAATTGTGCAATTTAGCCTCTTTAAGCTTCTGTTATCTACATCATAATTTGGATTTTTTTGTAATATAAAGTCCTTTATCATGTGGTGTTTCGATTATTTTGTCCAGCTCCTGATGTATAAGTGTGTGTACTACAGAGCTGTGTGTTGAGTGTGTTAGTGAGTTTACCTGTGTGAGATCTCATATGAGTGCGCAAGTGGCTTGGTTGACTGAAACTCTTGCCGCACTCGTGACAGAAATATTNACACACACACACACACACACACACACACACACACACACACACAAACAGACCCAGAATTAAACATATATATTAAACATAACAGAAAAATCGATAAAGCATCACTCTTTCTAAGAATTCTGTTTTACTTTCTTCACATTACAGTGCTTAAAACCTGTGTAATTCAGACAAATAGTATATTATGTATATTATATATATTATAAGATAATATTTTAGGTAAATCATGTAATCAGGTAAATCAATAATTCTTTAAATGGATCTCCCCCAGAAATGATAATGAAGCACTTTTTCCACCACGGAAAACTTAAAAGCAGTCTCTTTTGTCCAGCCACTTTAACTATGGGAAATATTGTTTTATCAGATTTGGTCATGATCAGATAAACCTTAGCGTTATGAACTTTCAACATTAATCCTTTAAAGAACATCCAAAGAAAGTCATAAATTTCACAAACAAACTCAGAGTACAGGTACTTTTTGAAAACACTGCATTGGTCGAATTTCCACATAATTTTTTTTTTTTTAATTTCATCNAAAAAAAAAAAAAAAAAAAAAGAAATTTCACATCCAGATATGAAAGCAAAATGTCCTAAAGGCACTTTTCTTGCAAAGCGGAGACGTGCATCACTTCAGTTGATTCTAAAGTCGAAGATATCTGCTTATTACGGCGACTCTAAGGAAGACGTAAAGGTCAATAATGGAAAGAAAGTGTCAGGGTGTATATAAGTGCGTTGGCTGGGTGGAGCGGTGGAGGTGCTGTAGGTAGCATCAGTAGTGGACTAGCGCAGGCATCATTAGTATGTCTAATGTGTCATTATGAGCGGCTAGCTCCAGGGACTGGACTGCAGCTGTCACACAGCATCATCTCAGAGGCTGACAGCCAGACACACACACACACCGCATAAATTACAGGCAATTAAAACGCTCCGGCTGTGATGTGCCCGCTCCGCTGCCTGTGTGTCACATGTCAGGTGTGTGTGACTCTGTGTATATGTGTGTCAGAGTGTATATATGTGTTTAGTCCAAGGTAGAAGTGAGTGAACAAGCTGCGGCGCACACCGGTTACGATCACACGACGCATTACACAAACGAGCCGATGTTGCTGATTGGCAACTCTATATGGCATAAAGAGGTGACCGGCAAATTTTAACAACTTCAAAACCAAAAAATCCTGTAACATGATATGACATCACTAAACATGAAGTCCATCTTAGTGGTGCTGAAGCTGCTGGTTGTCAAAGAGATCAACTTTCTCACAACTGCTGCTATTTATGAGAAGCTTTGAGATTATTAATCATGGCCTGCGTAGATAAACTTGTTTACTTAGTATACATACAGTACCTGACATCAGAATTTAAATTTAAGAGATTTTCCGAGAAGTTTCAATCGAAAAAGCAACATGTTTTAATAAGTATTTTTCAAGACGAAATGAAGAACTACATCAACACTTTGCACACCTTGAGAAGTCCTAAAATTATTTAATGTGCTACTGCTGCACCTGTAATTGTACTACCTGTTTTTAATGCTACATGATTAAACTTGAGATCAATTTAGTACCCAAAGGAAACGAAGCCAACTTGAATTGAACATGGCTAATGAAATGAGAAAAAAGACACAACAGCATTAATTGTTAAGGGACATGAAGTCCAGAGGCATGTGGTAAAAATGGACAGGGTGCATATTGCATATAAGTGGGTAAGAGCAGCCATTTGGTACAAAGCAACCTGTGATTGCATTTTGACAAATACCTACAATAATAACTATATTTAGGTCAATTTATTAACAAATTCTAACACCTTGAATTTAGAAACACCTTAGAAAATGATGTAATAACAATCTGTGGATACTCTAAAGGTCAGACTACAATCAGAATTATTCTTTCATTTACTATTTAATGTGTGCATGCAAACATGATTCATACAGGAGCTACAGAGACATCAGCAGGAGGACAGGGCATGAATGGATTTGACAACGCCGCAGCCGCTCACATGTACGTACACACACATGCATACACTCCTGTGACCTCTATCAGTGGCAGATAACAGAGCTGACATGGGGGGNGGGGGGACACAGCAGGACGGGGAGGTGGAGGAGGTGACAGAGAGTGTCTCTGGCAGCTCTACTCCTGGCCTCTGGATACTCTACTTCTACTCTGGTCCACCAGCCCTTCTCACCGACGCACTAATAAAAGACAAGACAGAGCTGGACGGAAAACAAAAGCAGACACACTCGCACACATGTTACAGCGAGAGACACAGATTCGGTTGCTCAAAAAAGGTCACTTTATAGCATGTGACTCAAAGGGCTAAGGCAGAGTGTGATGATATGCGCCTGGACGGGTGACAGCGATGTCATGCGTCTGCTGCAGGGCTGTTGTCTTTGACCCCTGGCTCCGTCCAGCCCCACTTGACCTTAGAGACACAACTGAAAAACGGGCGAATAATATGGATGTTCGGTAATGACCATTTCCAAAGCAGCTGGTGGGGTAATTATTCTGTCTCATCTCTCTTTGCCTCTCATGTTCTCTCTCTCTCGCTCTCTTTTTCTTCCCTCCATCCACATCTGCGTGAGTCTCTCATCAGGCAGAGCCGTGACCTAAACAGTTTGTGACAGCTTTCTGGGAGAGTGCAGTTAGAGACTAGGCATGCCTTGCAGACCTGAGAGCAGCAAAGGTTCACTCACGTCTTTCACAGTAAAACACACACACACACACACAGACTTGTTTTGCATCTAAAAACCAAAGCACATATGGACACAAAAATACGCAGAGATGCACATATTGCCCCAGATTCAGCCTTTCATCATACTTCACGAACATGCAAGCACACAAGTATATGTTCAGTTAATGCATCTCTTCTTTATTATTCAGAACCTGTCTGGATGCGTATTTGTCTGTCAATCATCTTCTGCTGGAACATGTGTTTGTAATGGAGGGAGAGAGAAAGAGAGAGAGAGAGAGAGAGAGAGAGTATATCAGAGAGGGTGAATATGTATACAAGATTAAATATGGTTCATACATTAAGTGTGTCCTTAGTCCATGTTGAGGCTGCCAATTTTGCCAAATCCATTCAGTTCCACTTATAACTAGAAGGACTAGAAAACTCAGTAGGTTCATAACTCCATCAAGGCCGAACAAGCCAAGACAGCATTAGTCTTGTTCTGATATTATGCTGCCTAAAGAGCTCTCTGGATTTATGTCCATAACTGTTAAAGATACATCAAAACCATCTGCATGCTGGTGAAGCAGTGTCATCTCAGCTACATTTTTTTTTTATTTTTTTTACACATTTCTAGCCCTATTTGTTATTGTACAGCAATTCAGTTAATGTTCCCTTTGTCCATGCATATATTTTAGTATGCCAGATTCAGGTCCATAACCAGATCTGGGCCAGTTTTTACCTATTGATAGTCTATGATGGGATAAATGTGCCTGTTTTTGCTTTTTGTGAGGTGTATTACTTTTGAAGAATTGACAAGAATAATGAAAAATGCCCTTTCTAGCTATGTTAAGAAATTCAAAATTCCTGATCAGCCCCTGGATCTAAATCTACACCAAAATTTAATGGGTTCTTCCGTGGGCCATGCCCCGCCCTTCTTTGTCAAAATCGGTCGAGAATTTTTTTGAGTAATCCTGCTAACAACCCAACAAGCCAACCAGCAGATGAGCGAAAACAGCCTCCTTGGTGGAGATAATAACTCAAACACGATGCTCAATCAGTGACTAGAAAATCTTCCTTGGCTTTTTCTCCACAGCCATGATCCCACATGAACGTCATATGTGAGGTGATGATCAGATCAAGAGTCTCATGACTTTCTCCAGGAGAATCTTTTTCTGCTGCTTTGCAAAAAATGTTCTTCATGTCAGTTACCGAGTCTTACAAGATGCATTTTATTAAAACAAGAGGAAAAATCAGATTATTTCAAACTGCTACAAATTGTTCAAGAAATTATCTTTAAAAGTAGATCAGTGCACTAGTAACAGGAAAATGATGCAAGAAAGTGTTTACTTTGTTTTAAGAAAATACAGGTTTTAGGACTTACACTGTGTTATTACTATTTTTCACAAATACTGTGTCTAAAGCAGTGATAGAAACAAAGAATGCTCCTTACCAGTGGGATCCAGTAAGGCATTGGCTGCACCCCAGCGGTGGTAGAGGGCGGCCAGTTCATGAGGACTGTAGTTTTTGAGGAAGCTGAGGATGTCCATGGGCATTTCCGGTGTCTCTGCAATTGCCTCCTGCTTCACCTCTCCACGAGCCTCTGAAGACAAGGAAGAGGAAGAGGAGGAGGAGGAGGAGGAGGAGGATATAGAGGAGGAGGAGGAGGAAGAGGAGGAGGAGGATATGGAGGAGGATATAGAGGAGGAGGGATTCTGCTGGATAGTGACTCCATGTGTCTGAGAGGCTCCATAGCCATGTCCTGCTGTAGAGCTGTGGGTGATGGTGCTGGGCCTTGTAGTGTTAGTCTGGCCCTGGGTGTGGGAGTTGGAAATTGGCTGATGAGGGGAGCCTCTAGCTCGACTATATTCTGCTAGACCGTGTTTACTGGACAGCATGAAGCCTAGGCCTTCCTGAGGCATCAGGTATCGGTCCACCGTTCTGGTCATGGTTGCAGAGCTGGGGCTGGGGGCTGAGGAACATGACAGGGTACTGGTGCTCTTCTCCAAGGAGCTGGAGGATGATAATGATCCTCGTCGAGAGTAAATTTCTACCTTGGGTCTGAAGCGAGATGGATGACCCTGGTCCTCTATGTGTCTGACGCTGCTGGTGCTACTCCCTGGCCGTGCAGGGAGTCTCCCAGCCTGGGTGCCTGAGGTAAATGAAGAGCCTCTGGAGAAGGAAGAGGAGGGGAAAGAGGATGATGATGGTGTGTTAGCATAACCAGCAGGCCTATTCTTCTTGATTACCTCACTGGAGGAGGTTGGGGGCCGGGTACGTTGGGTGCGAATCAGTGGAGGCAAAGGTGGACACTGCTTTCCTTCCAGGACTGGTGGGGGACCAGTGCGTCTCCTGGAAGTTAAGTTGTCCTTGGAGCCCTTTGAGCTGTTTTTCATGGCCCATTTAGGAGCCAGATTGGAGCTACTGCTGTTGACGCGATGAGCCACAATCTGATGCATCCACAGTACCTCAGGGTAACGAGTGGTGTGGGAGCAGAAGGAGCACTTGTGGCTCAGGAGGCCCTTCCTGTCCAAACTTAAGGAAGCCAAGCCCCTGTGTCCCTCTGGCCTTATACAAAGATCTATAGGGGCCATGCTGGGATGAAGTGGGGAGGACTGAGCTGAGAGGTAAGAAGGTGGAGCTACAGAGTTGTTTAGCCCCTGAAGAAGGGCTTTCTTCAGCTTGGGATAACCACTGGGGGTACCTCTGTCAGAGGTGGAGGTGGGGCTGGGAGAGGGGGTGGGANGGAGGTGGGGCTGGGAGTGGGGGTGGGACTCTCGATGTGGGCAGGTGGGTGTTGGACACGAACATGTGTCAGATAGACCTGAGACTCTGTAGTAACAAAGTCACACAGGCTGCAAATGTAAGGTTTCTCATCTGTGGAGGAGAGTAACAACAACATAAAGGTCAGTGAGTGAATAAGAAATCATCCAGGGTCTCTGCCAGCCACGGCTCAGACCTAATTACTTCAATTCACTGTGCTATATTCAGCTACATTCAAACGCAGTTTCAGCGAATGGCCACCAGGCTGCAGTATTTACCAGTTTTCTTATGTCCATCTTCTCATTTCAAGTTGCACTTGCATGTAAGAAAACTGTCAAGAAAACTATTATCTCTATTGTGCTTTTGAAACGGTGTGATCTTAAGTTTGGAATAATTAGCTTAATAAATGTGGTATTGTTGCAGGATATTGCACTGAATTGAATTAGATTGCACAGGTGTTCAGTGGCATATCCACATCTGCAAAGTGTAGTTTGAACAATTGTCCATAAGATGGCACATGTGCACCATCTGAAAAACTCCATCTTTCAAAATGTCACATGTTCAAGATTATGGACATATTATGAAATACATACATATTGATTAAGACATATAAAAATAGTAAGAAGAAGAAGAAGAAGAAGAAAACCAATACATCAAACTTTAAACTTTTTACACACACACACACACACACACACACACACACACACACACACACACAAAGATACACACACACCTCTGAAGTCTCTTATCATGTTATTGTAGTTTCACGACTACCCTTGGCTTTTTCTACAATCATACCAGTAACCTGCCATCTGCTTTTCATTTGGCTTCCTGTTAGCTGAACTGGCCATCATAGAGCTCCGACTCTGCAATGTTACAGTAAATCCCGAGGCTGCACAGTTTGGCAGGCAGGATGGTTAGACTGATATGCCTAAGTACCTTTATATCAGGCCGATACTGACCTTTTAGTTAAAAACTGTCCACATACAAAATGACTGAGATTTTACTTTGACCACAGCTACTCAATATGTTGCAGAAATGCAATTCAAGCAATGCAATTCAATGTAAAATGAAAATTCAGATTATATAGAAATTCAATCCAAAAATATGGACAGTGGCTTGAAAAAGATGCTATCAGTCAAATCCTTAATCAGTCTCACACAAGTCAATCTCACATATTCTCACACACACACACACACACAATGAATTTAAAAAAGCTTACATGGAGTTGTAATAGAGGTTAGCGCTTTCAGTAAGATAAGCCTAACCACAGCTAGTGAATAAATATATTTTTAATTCCCGAATTAGTAAATTAGTGTAAGTCTGAACCACAACCAAACATCTTTCAAAAATATAGAGAAATTACAAAAGACCTTGAACAGACAAACAACCTTTTTTATACGACTTATTTTTTTATGATGTCATGCTGCAAGGTAACACCCCCTGACCTCTAATCCTACTTTTCAAACTGCTCGACCAATAACAGAGGATGACAAAAATGTCACCAAATCTGTAATCATCTCTTGGCTGATTGTGTGAAAGCCTATTATGCTGAGATCTATTTACGCTGATTCTCATTTGCATTCGCAAAACGTAGCTGAAAGTGGCTGAAAGGGACATCAGGGTATTTGGGACTAGTGTGTCCTCTGAGTGTCTTTTTCCCCATTGCCCGCATTTCTCTTCATCAGGAGGTGACTCTATAAATAACCAATCCCTCAGACATCAGGCGGCCTGGCTGGCTCAATTGTAAGAGGAGTGGATGAGTGACAGTGGAAGAGGTAGCATGGGAGATTAGGAAATAGTCAGAGGGGATAGGGGAGAGCAGTAAATAGATAAAGGACAGATGACAGTGGACAACGGAGGCTTTTACACCTTGGACAAAAGCAAAGTTCTGGGGTAAACACAGAATCCTTGTAGTTTCTTGATTTTGTCATGAAAATTATCACATTAGCAGTCAATGAATGTCTCTACAAATCCTATCAGATTCAATCAATTCAATCCAATTTTAGCATTTTTGGTTCATTTTACATGGTTGGTTGTGCATACTTCTTTTATCCTAAGGCATCCCAATTAAACCTAATTAAAGGCTATGTTATTTAATATATACTGAGAGCATCTAAAAAAGCTAAAAAAGATGCATGACCTTGATGTCCCAAATATAAGTTCCAACATCAGACATCAAGATTCCCTTTTTACCTCAATCTACCATGATTATTACAGATTACATCACTGTACATGTTTTCTATAAAAGGAGCTGTGGTCAGCTATTGGTTGGTTATTGGGAGAACAAGGTCATCTTTATTGGATTACTATGTGGCATCAAAGGAAAGCATCACTGAAGTAGATATGTGTATCTTCCCTGGATTTGTTAACAACTACCAACATTATTCAGAAGTTTCTCCTCATGATTGTCTGGTTATACAATAAACAAAACCTGTGATGTTGAGAGTAAGAGGAAACAGATTTCCATGTCAAAGACATAAAAAGGAGAGCAAAAACGTATTCACACACAGATAAGGGGGTGAGGGGAGTTTCCTGAGACAGGAAGACCTGAAATAGCGCACAGCTCGATCGGGCCTGAAGAAATGTTGCTGCTATTTTTGAATGTCTAAGCCAACAGGGAGGAATGGAAGCAATCACTATGATTCTTAGCACACTATCTTAACCTGTAAAATCTGTTTTTTCCAGTGAGCTTAGAAGTGAACAAGCAAAACTTAAGTGTTTTCAAGTGTTGCATAGCCAGGAATCCTTCTTTTAACATAAATCAGTCGTGATTATGGGTTTTTGGTCCCTGCATGGATAAGATTTCTTTTTTTGCTCTGCAGTGTTTATTGGTTGTGGAGGTGAAAAAATGATAGGCATTCCAAAAATGCCCTCTCCTCTACTGAGATGCCACTGGAAAGAACAAAATTTAATCCATCTTTTTACTTCATTACTCTATGATGGTAAATAGTAACCCCGCTATAAACTGAGAATGAAGAAGTACTTAAAGTGTATTGAATATATTTAATGGTGGTTTGTGCAGCACCATAAGAAATAATGGAATTGAGGTGTAATTATGACATTGAGCCACAAGGTGGCTCCAGTTCCAACTCCATATGAGGGGTTTGCTGATGAGCTGCATGACATAACACACATTTCATCCACAGATAGTGACAGAGCTGCAGTCCTTAATGGGAAGTTTGAAAGTGATATGATCATTTCTGGCCCTTAAAAACTCCTGCTGAGTGGGATTCAATTAGTGGGTTTACTCTTAATGTGTTCATTTAATTATATGCGAAGTGTAGAATAGTGGGTTAAAAGTAGAATACTGGGTTTAGTGGTCATAATCAACTAATGAAATACTACAGCCACAAAACAATTTACAGACAATTTATTTAAATCTTAGCTGTAGAATGAGCTGAAAATACTAAATCACAATGACTTGCAAGACACAAGAATGAAGGGGTGGCAAAGATTGGCTCCTAACACTGTCACTCTGACTATGGATGATTATGAAATATAAGGGAGTTTTTGCAAAGAAGTAGAGAGGAGTGCTGACTAACCTGCAAGCTCTCCAGCATTGGCAGTGCCCATCTCTGAGGCCTGGTTTCCAAGAGTGGAGGCTGGTGGAGAGTCTCCATAACCCGGGGTGCTGGGCCGACTGGGGGAACCTGACTCTGGATCACTGGTGGAGCCCCATCGGTCATCTCTTGGAGTTCTTTCCTTGTCTCCTACAGATGACCTTCCTCCGTCCTTCCTGTGGATCCGTTGGTGGACAATCATCTGCTGACGACTGCGAAACACCTTCCCACATTCAAAGCATTCGTTAGTTTTGGAGGAAGCTTGCGACTGGGACGGTCGTCGGCGGTCCTGGCGAGAGGAAGGCCGGTACTCTGAGTCGCTGAGGCTCTCTGGTGTCCGGTCCCCTGAAGAAGCGTGGCTTCCTAGCCCAGAGCTGCTGCGTCTGCCTGAAGTGCGTTTCTCCTGGCCTTGCAAGACATAGCGGCTGCTCTCTTTCTCAAATACTACAGCAGCTCCAGCCAGGGCCTCTTCCCCCATACTACTGCTGCCATTTGAGGCCTTGTAACTGGGCTCAATTGGCTCCACAATCTTTCCTTTAGTGGCTAATTGCCAAGCCTGGTAGCTGCAAACTGGATCCAGCTCTGGGATTCTTTGACCCAGCATATTCTTCTCACTTTCTTCCTCTTTCCCCAGGGCCTTTTTCTCAACAGGCCGGAGGTTAAAGTTGTCAAGGAAACGTCTCTTGGCAGCTGGTGACTCCTCGTCATCACTGGGTCTGCTCTGGCTCTTAGGTTTCCTGCCATAGCTGAGACTGTGGACCTTATCATGGGCCCTCAGGCTCTCTTTGTTGTGGAACAGGTTCCCACATTTGGAGCACATTTGATAGACAGAAGTAACAGAACCAGTAACAATGTCAGGATCCTGGGCTACATCGTTGATGGTGGCTGGAGGCTCAGGTGAATCTGCTTTTGACCGTGACCTGGACTTGGTGTTGTGTGTTTTCATATGAGATTTGAGAAACCAAGCTTCCCTGAAACGTCGGCCACAAATACGGCAGCAGTGCTCCAGGATTCCTGCATGTTTTTTCATGTGTGATTTCAAAAACCAGGCTTGAGTAAAGACCTGGCCACAGGTCTCACAGGGGAAGGTTCCATCACTGTGGGGTTGGATGGTGTCAGTTTCAGTTGCAGACGCAGCTGCAGGCTCTTCTTTAACATTGGTCTCCTCTTCGGCGTCAGCTGTGATGTGAACCTTCTCAATGTGGCTGAGGAGCTGGTCTTCCCGTTGGGCCTCGTACCCACACAGACGGCAGCAGTATGGCTGCTGATCGGTCACAGACTTCTCTCTTTTCATGCTTCTCACAGGCACTTTCTTCCGACCCTCCTCTGCACCGTCCCCATGGATCATCCGGTTACAGGCCGAGCTGCTCTTAGTTGGGCTTGTGCCTCCATCTAAACCCTCCGAAACACTCATCTCCTCCTCCTCCGCCCCACCTTCCTCATCTTCATTGGAATGGTGGCTAGAGAGTGTGCCCAATTTGTGGCTGCGGATGTGAACTTTGAGGTTGCCCTTTTGAGAGGCTCTGTGGTCACAATAGGGACATTTGTATGGGCGTACGCCCGTGTGGCGTCTCATATGCTGGGACAAAGAGCTGAGGAAGGGGAAGCTGCGCCCACAGATGTTGCAGTCGTATGCTCCCGGGATTTTGTCGTCTTCACCCTCAACCTCCTTTCCTGGATGGGCCTTGTCTCTAACCAGCTTCTCCTTCTCACCTGCTGCCTGGGTCTCCATCACCTCCACACTGTCTCTGGGATTCATGGTACTAGTCTATCCTGTGTATATGGCCTTTCACAAGCTCACTACAACTTGAAACTACCGCTATCTGCAGTTGCACATCTAGGGATGTCTAGTGTGCCTCTGTCAGTCTGTTCAAATGCTATCTGGCTTTGATCATCTAGTGTGTCCTGCTAACAGAGCAGCTCATCTAGCACTCTCTGGTTACTGGATGCAATACCATCTATCCATCTTCATCTAGCACTGTCCGTGAATCAGAGACTCAAACTCTAACTGTGCACCCAGGGGCACCATAAAAAGCAGCTGCAGTGCTATCATTTATTTGGAAACATGTACAAAAATGTCAAGTATTTTTTACACAGTACAAGCCATAGCATGTGATTTATCAGTGAGAGCGAAGCATATCTGTATCAAAATAGAGCAAAAGTTTTCACTCTGTTTCAGGTCATCATTCTGTCAGTGCCAAGGTCTCTGCATCAAGGCTAGCTAATCCAACATTCTTCTTTTCTTCATCTCACTACCTTCCTTTCGTTCCCTTCAGTTTTCTAGCACATCAGCAGCTTCCAGGTCCCGTAAAAGCGAGCTCTCTATAGAACAGCCTGCATATATATATCATCCACCTGAAAAAGAAGAGGGCGGGGAAGAGAGTAAGAAAAGGGACATGTTAGTAAAGCCAGAACATGTATTCAGTTTCCTATTTGCATACACAAATTGTGGTGTGTATTGAGTTAACTGTACTGTAAGTGTCATAAGTCAAAGTCTGTAGTGATATCATGACGAAATAAAACGTGGATCAGCCTAAACCTCAAGTAATGGCCATAAGACAAACAACCACAAGTAGAACATTATTTATTATCAGAATATTTACCCTGTTTTTTTGATGGTTCATTGCCCCCCATATGAAACCCCAAAATCCCCAGGGATTCCCAAAACTAAGCCTTTTTCATCATTTAAGTCAGTTTATTTCACAAAGACTCAATGTGTCAGAATATACTGTATTTAGGTGGGTTTACATTTCTTTCTTGTGTTTGTATTAGTAAACACCACGTGTATATAAAAGGCTAATATCTATTTCTAGCTTGTACCACGCACCATCACTAGCATGTATGTGTGCATGTGCATTTGTGTATGTGTTGTGAGTGTGCATGTGTTGTGCAGGGCTTCGGGCTGTGATGCCACACCGGCTGAGTAGACACTTTACACACAATCAGGGTGGCGGTGGGGGGCAGCTGTGTTCACATCAGCAAGATCAGCAGTGCCACCATATTCCCTCCCCACACCGGCCTCATGCTCTCAGCCTCAACTGACACTATCACATGACAGGGATCTTAAGTACACAACAGGAAGTGGCTCTTCAGACAGTTTGCTTTTGCTCTGCTTCTCAAACTAGAGCTGAATGGGGTCAGGGAGAGAAAAACACAGACAGAAAAAGCAAGTGGGAAACTTTTACTAGTGATCACTAATTTCATATTGCATGTGTTTTCTTTTAGGGAAGGAATTTTTCATAAAAAAAAAAATATGTCTTTCTATCAGTGTTAGTTCTCGGACTGTAATTTGTGTTTTCATGTAACCTTTATATTTTTGTATACTATTAGTATTTGCTGCTGGAGTGTTCCAATTTCCTCACAAGAGTCACTGTTATCTCATCATTATTTTTTCTTCCTGTCAGATCATTAAAAATAATAAATGAATAGCATTATCGCAATTATGTTGAATAAGGCAAAGTTTCTATATTCTGAACAAATAAATGTCAAATCAGAGAAATGTGAAAAGAATTTCAGCAGACGCTGGAACCTGAAACTTAGACTTTACAATATAGTGTGACTGACAGCATTATTACAGGCTATTGTATAAAGTGCCAGAGCCTATAAGCTGAGTTACTGCCACACTCTAATTAGAAGCAGATAATTGATCATAATCATAAGAGGATAAGGAGAAGGAGGAGGGAAGTTAGCACGAGAACAATCATATGTCTTAAACTCAGACACTGAAAATGAGTACCCTGCACCAGAGCCACCTATCTATGGAGAATGATTTATGCTATTGAAATCAGCACGGCCTCAATGGCTCACCATACTGCTCCTGGAGTGCTTAGTAAGTGATGATTTCCAGCTAAAAGTACTCTTGTAGTCCTAAGTGTTGGCTGGCATAACTATGGTAAACATATAGTATATATACTGTAGTATTTAACAGAATACTGGTACTGCAGGTATTTGTGTCTCCATAGCATAAAATAATAAACCTAAAGGGGATTTATAATATACAGATTTCCATGATCTTATTTTCATTTAGGGGTCTAGTTTGAAATCTTTGCTATGCTTTAATGTGCAAATAGACACTGCTGTGCAAACTGAGTGAAAACAGGATATTTTAGATACTGACTCTTTAAGGCCTCCCTCCTAAAAAGCCTGTTCTGTTCTGATTGGCCAGCTTGTCAAACCTGAACTGGCAACTTCCACAAACTGCAACAACCAGATGTTGGCCAACCAGCCACAAATCTCAGGTTTTGCAAATTTGACAGTGTTCAACACAAACTCCCTACTATATTTTATAGTGGAATATATTGTAGCTTTCCACTATATAAAAAAAAAGCATAAGTCCGCCTTTAATTCCAAAACTGTGTGTGTATATAAAATTATCTAAAAGCTTAGAAATCTGAAATAAAGGGTTAAATATTACTGGAAAACAAGTTTAAAAAAAAAAAAAAAAANAAAAAAAAAAAAAAAAGAAAGATTAAAAGCCACAACTTAACCTTGACACCATCCTCTAAAATAAGAGCAAAGACCCTTGACTGAATCACACCCAAGATGTGACATGATGGAAAATCAGAAAATAGCTGATGTAAAAACAAAAAAAATAAGAAAAACAAAGTCATCCCATCCATCCACTATAGATTCCTTCCTCCATCTGCTCCATCTGCTCTCCGTCTCCACATCCTAATGTTACTCATTAATACTTAGTAGTTCCTTTCAGTTCTGGTGCTAAAAACAGAGTGAACTATTTCCTATTAAATGGCCTTGCTGATTGGTGGTCAGGAGGGAATCGACTGAGACTATTCAACAGTAAGTTTGTCATCCGCCAGACAGTCACATGTGCAAATTGACATGTAATGAGATTAAGCCACCAGAAGGGAAACAATGCAGGCTCCTCACCATACAGGCCAAAAAAAAAAAAAAAAAAAACCTCACAAATTGGCTTAAGGAGACAGAATCTGTCCAGGGAGATGGACAAAATCACCATTCATCAAAGTCATCAAAAAAGAGATGAAGCATCAAAGCTGTGTTAAAGTGCAGCAAGGTTAAGGATAAATGGGTACATTCTCTTTCCAAAGCTGCCAAGAATCATCCACTTTATAAATCTTTTTGGCTGTCATTGATGTCCTCCAGTTTACNACCCCACCCACATACACACATGGATTAGAATTAGTAGGATTAGCTATACATGTGTTGTCTATGGAAAACCTCTAGCCTGAATTGATTCAAATCTAACACTTTAATTCGCTTCTTTGATTCCACTCATGCTCTGTACATGAATCATTCGTAGTACCAATAACAGCAGTTGTAGTTCTGTTTGCAGCAGTATTATTAGCAGTAGCTGATGTAAAAACAGCTACTAGCAGTTAAAATGCTGTATCAGAGGCAGTGGAACCCTGACACTTTTTTTATTCTGGCCTGAAAATAGTCAGAATTCAACATACAGAATGTTTAGCACATCACCAGTCTAACATCTGAGAGTGTCATTAGGTCTGACACTGTTTCAGACATGGTAACGGACACTTAAGCTGCCCTAACATGAGTCACTGGTAGTCAATGGAGGCCTCCACTCAGCTGATAATGACTGCTGTGTCAAACAAAAACAAGCTGTTCTTTTTTTCCTTTCTTTCCCTACGTGCTCTAACTCCGCTGGTGTGCTTTCTCAACGCTGAACCACAGCTGCCGAGGTCCAGCGAGAGGAGGAAATCTGCTCTTATTTTCCCATCCACATGCAACCTTTCAGAGGAGCCGAGCTATTTCTGTTTCTGAGACTCCTGAGAGCCACATCTGGAGTGAATCTACAAACCAACAGTGTCAAACTGTCCAGCCAGGCCAGCGAGGACATGTTTACAGCTGTGTGGTTTTCTGTTTTATATCCACTTATACATACATTAGTGCTGTCACCAAGCTGCATTATTAACCGAACACCAATAATAAATTTCATCTGAAAGCTGTAGTGTACTATCATGGTAATTATGAAAACCAACTAAACAGCAATAAAGGGCGGCTTTTGATATTTTTTAGGTGTTTATCTGTAAGTGAAGTATTTCAGTATTATTTTTCTTTTTTCTTTTTTTGCAATTGCAACACACTGTAACTTGTGGACTTGCTTATTACGCCCTCTAGAGGTGACACTGAAATGGAATTACAGCTCATAGAACATGTTTTGTCCAATAATCCAGCGGTGAAACTTTTAAATAAATAACATGTGAAAGGGATGTATCTGCACCATGGCACTGTAGAGAGTTGTTAGTCTGCTGGGCTGTTATTAATTTATTAACTATTGGGTATTTTTCCCCTTGCTCTGTCATTTGATTTTTAGTCATAGCAAGTTTTTTTTTTTTTTTTTTTTTGTTTTTAATTGGTGTTTTTTAATTATTGGATGATTTTTACTTGTATCAATTTTTTATATTGGTAGTTTTTATAGAATATACAGCAGTATTTGTATCTGTACCTTTTGTCTTGCTTGTTGAGTTTTTATGGTTTGCTGGATGGTTTTTTATGTCCTTCTTGAAGTGTGCAACTGATTGTGTTTTGATGTGTATGGTCTTTTACATAAAGTCCTTTTTATGTACAGGGGACAAACCAATTTCCCCACTGGGGATTAATAAAGTTACTTACTTACTAATACTGCATATTAAAATTTTAGTTAAAAAAGCAGTGTTCTCACACGCATCATTGCTCTTCTGTTTACAAAGTCACAGGAAGGGTTAGCAGAAGAGCCTCACAGGTTTGCTGTTCTGTGATGGAAATGCTGTCATCCAGCGTAAGCACCTTCATCAAAGCAATCGTCTCAGATGCAGGCGTGACACAAATCTCCTGCACCTAAGGGTGCAGAGATGGGCTTTCATAATGCACTGACTGACTCACAGTCACCTTATCAGTGATAATGATTGTCGGTCGTTCTCGTGTGGGACGTCGTTCAGCAGTGATGGGATCTGCTTCCCTCCCACACAGCAGCAGACATGAGAATTTTAGGTTAAAAAAAGAAAAGAAAGAAAGAAAGAAAGAAAACACATCAAGCAAAAAATAAAGAGTGAACTTGTTTAAATGTACACACACACACACACACACACACACACATACATACAGTACATATAGAGGAACTGAGGAATCAGGATAGGAAACAGAGGAGTCTTTTAAAGTTGTCCACACACATCTTTTTAGTCTATATGTGCACACTGTGGGCTTTTAACACTGTTTCATACTGGCAGCTTTGAAAGCTTAACAGTCTGAAGAGAGAGCTGCGCGCATGCACACACACACACACACACATAAACACACGTGCACCCACACACACATATACTGTTTGTTGGAGCATAACATACAGAGAGCACTTTACAAAAAAATCCTTGCTATCTTCTGTACAGTTGCTCATAAAGTGGAGACATTCAGTACTCAGAGTGGGACAGAAGGAATGGTATGGAGTCTTAAATACACACACACACACACAATGCACGCACAGTGCAGAGGCACTGGATTCTCAGACCAATCAATAATCCATTATGAACAAACTGCTCTTCACCTCCCACCCTGCTCTGAGCCAGCAGACAAAGAGGTCTGCTGTAAGCTCCATGATGAAGAGAGAGGGGTAAAGCACAGCTGGATACACACACACACACACACACACCTACATTCTGTTCACAAAACACACATGCGGGAGCTTCAGGGCCTTTTTTGGCTGAGAGGAACATGTCAGCTGTGGAACAGAAAAGAAGCTTTTTGCTAACTTTGTGGTTGCCGGCACGATTCTGCATCAGCTGCTGTTTACTGCTGTTGTTGTTGTTTCAGTTGCATCCAATATGATAAATGCAGCTTTAAGTTAAAAACATAAAAGGTTAATATGTTAACTACAAAAGGGATTTTACAAGGCAGCTTTCATTAATATTCCACATGTACTTATGCAAATGGAAGATTTTCTTATCTCTTTCCCCAGAATGGATTTATGAGTTTACTGCAGGATACATTATTTATTACTACACTGTTGCTCATCCCATGATTTACTTACATTTTAAAATAACCTGACATGTACTGTGTGTTAGGCTCTGCTATACTGCATGTGACCTATTTATTTTCTTTAAGTGTAGCATATGTGTGTGTATGTGTGTTTGCACATGAACACATGTGCATCTGGGTCTATATTTGTTTATCCATGCAATGTGCACTTTTAGAATAGTTCGTTGAAACATACAGTAGAAGAGACAGAAAGTAAAGATGAATATGTGGAGCTGTGGGTTTGACTGTAGTTTTGGTTCGGTTCAGGTGTAGTTTCACCTGAATTATCTCTAGATCAATGTTAATTAGGCCCAAATTTAATTCAGGTGTTGACTAGATTTACAGCTAGTGAAGCTAACTGCTATTTTTTTGTTTTGTTCTATGTCCAGATTTTACTTCATGGAGAAAATAGAGCCAAAAGTGAAGTGCAGATCATTTATTCAGGAACCTCAAAACCTGCAACTTGTCATCAAGTTATTATGACTTTAATTTGACTGTATCTTGACTTCAATTTGGCTCTAGTAGGTAGTTTCTTGGGTGCAGCTTGACTGTTGTTTGACTTCAGGTTGGCTCAGTTTTGACTCTATCTGTCTTGATCCAATTTGGGTCCAGTTGGGACTGAGTTATGTTACAGTTTTGGATCTGTCCCTGGTCTGTCAGAGCAGGTCATGCTCATAAGCAGGAAGAGCAGTGGGGGGCTTTGCGGCATTGTTGGGGTCTCCAACTCCCATCCTCTCCCTGGTTCCATCCCTGCCCCCCCATCCCNCCCTGCCTCCTGATAAATAGGCTGAGAGGGGATCCTGCCTACTCTATTTGCGTGAGAAGGGTCTTTGGATAGAAAAGAGTCCACTGAGTTTGTGTGTACGTGTGTGTGCATGTGTGTGTGTGTGTAGGCAGTAGCAGGTGTTTGGGTCAACACTGTCATGTTACATTTTGGTGACCGGTCCATGCTTGTGGGATTACAGGACGGGTCAAGACAGTCATACAGGATACACTTCATATTAACACACACGCTGGGATTGTCGTAATGGAAATTTAGTGGTAACACGTCAAACTGCTTCTCTTTCCACATATATATTCTGAGACTTGTAATGTATGCACCTATAAAATGAGTGTTTGACTCTGGACCATGTGACTGCATAATATAAATGTGCTTGTGTTCGTCATCTTTATGAATGTCCACATTTTTTACGTCATACAGGAAAGAAGATCAGGATCATGAAAAATCTTTTCCAAAATTACTTCCACTTGTAGAACAAAACGGAAGTAATTTTTTTTTACAGGAAACAAGGCTCTGTTTATGATATTAACTTCGTTACCCTGTGGATTAAGGCTTAATCAAATTTTGAGGTTTTCAAAACACTTTCAAACACTTTCAAAGCAGAGGCACCTGCTACTGTGATTTAGTTTTTAAAAGCCAACCAAAGCCGCCTGCCCCCCTGAGCCCGACTATCTGCTGTTTCCTCTGGGACTGTGCATGTGTGCGTGTGTGTGCGTGCATGCTTGTGTGCATGCGCGTGTGTGCATGTGTGCATGCTTCCCTCCCCCTCCTTCCCAAACTCTGCCTGTTTTTCTCACACCACTCGTTAACCCCTGGGTGCTCCTACCCCTAANTCCCCCATTCCCCCATGGCAGCATTCCACTCACACACACCCACACATACACATACACACTGAGTGAGATCTGCTGTCACTGAGCAACACAAACTATAATCACACTAATCTAAACTTCAGTAAAATACAGATCTGCCACTGCTGTTTTACACTTTTACTTTCAATTTCCTGATGAACTCTTCTCTCCTATTTTCACCACACACACACACACACACACAAGCACAAGCAGACACAAATATGTTGACCTATAATCTATCTTGAACCTCATTCTTTTCCTCACAAGAACAAACATATGCACACAAACAGAAGTTAGTTGAAAAGTTGGGAGTTGCAGCCAGGTCTGTTCAAAGATCAGATGAGCTTCATTGTTTGCTGTTCAATCCATGCAAATGGTTGCAAGTAATACAGAGGCAGCATGGGTCATCGCACTGCAGGACAGAGTACAAACACACCTGGAGCAGAAGTAAAACGACCTGCAAGTAGATGGTGTAACAGCGGCAAAAGTACAAGAAGCACTTGTGGTAATAGTGTTCGATTTAAGTCTAAATTGAAACTCCTCCATCTCTTCTCACGTCTTCTCCTCCCTGACCTCTTCTCTCTGAATTCTCCCAGTCTTTCTCCTGCTCTTCTTCGTTCTCCTCTACACCCCTCCTGTCTGCAGAAACAAAATACCGAAACCCTTCTCTCAGAGGTGTGATTTGACCGGTGACCTCAAAGCTGGCCACCGGTNCAAAATACCGAAACCCTTCTCTCAGAGGTGTGATTTGACCGGTGACCTCAAAGCTGGCCACCGGTCTTTCACAGCGTCACACTTTCTCATACACTATTTTTTATTTTGCTGCTCGCTGCGGTAAGATGGCCTGATGGCTAGGAAGTTAACACACACATTTCTGAGGTCCACCGTCCGTTATTAAAGACTTCTGTAGTAATAAAAAAGCTCTGAAAAGGTTTAACTCAAGTCCGTAACTACAAGTTCAGCAGCTGCACTGTGATTTTTGGCTGAATGTTGAGAGATTTTTCACCCATCACCCACCACCTCCACCTCTGTGGAAACATGGAAAATAGTTCCAGCAAGTTCACAACAGTACATAATCGTTATATCATATTTCATGTACGTTTAACCATTCACCTACGCAGATCTGCCAAACTGCGATGCAAAGCATTTAAGATCCGTCGCAACAAGTTTCAGAGCTGCTACTAATTTTCATTTTTGATTGAAGGAAACTTGTTTTATCCAAATCCTAGAAACCACAGAGGCTCACGGCACCCTTAGACTATACACTCCCTCTCTATTTACGCATTCCCGTGCACCGGTGCTGACGTCTCCTAATCCATTACCCCTAATCAGAGGTGCAGTGTGGGAGAATGGAGGGGGAAAAATCATGCAAAAGTAAATTGTGTCATGCTACTTTGTGCTATTCTTACAATATTTTGAAGGTGGATTCTGATAAAAATCACAGAATGTGGCCTTCAGATGAAATATAAAAGGGAAAACTTCACCCCTGCATTAACTTGACTTGTACCCATTAGCAGTACAGGTGCATATTAAATAAAATAAGATACTATCTGCTTTATATTTGGTATTGGGAAGTTTTACATTTGCAAGGAGACAGGGTGTTATATTACACAACAGCTGGATGATCAAAGCGTCTATCAGTATCCATGGAGACTGACATTTCCTGCTTGTTCTGGAGAGAGACGAGTGCGTCCCACAGCGAAACCTATTTAATTAGACCCTCCTCCTTGACAGAGCACCCTCCACAGCTGCAAGTGTGATGTCATGCAGAGTGACACTGCGTAATGACGTGCTAGTGGGCAGGGATCCGTTTGGAAATGGGCCAGAATTTATGAAAATGCATTAGAATGTATCAGTCAGGTCAGTGATCTATTCATACATTTAATGGAAAGAATTTGATTTATTTTCTAAATGTTCTGAGTTTCATCTGTGGTTGAATATGTCTGATTTTTCTTGGATTTTTTTCTTTGATTCCTCATTTGCTTATTTATTTACTTGGCTACTTGCTTTTTCTTCGCTGCGCATCTCTGCTTTCAAACCTGTTTCTACCTTGAGGCAAAACCTGAAGAACATATCCTCTAAGAGTTGTCAAGAGGAGATATAAGAACATAACAGGGCAACAGATCTGCTTTGACTCTTCCACAGACACACACACACACACACACACACACATAAACACATGCAGACACAATACACACAGAAACTGGCACGCAGGATGGGAGTGTTTCCACAGAGATCTCCTGATGGCTCTACTACAGAGAGAGTGTATGGAGGCTCAAACAACCAGTTGTTGTTGTGAGTTGGCTCACACACACTGC
The DNA here is from genome assembly GCA_014773175.1 of Lucifuga dentata. Classification (NCBI taxonomy): domain Eukaryota; kingdom Metazoa; phylum Chordata; class Actinopteri; order Ophidiiformes; family Bythitidae; genus Lucifuga; species Lucifuga dentata. Next base: position 92,284 of record VXCM01000107.1, read on the forward strand.
TCTGAAGCACAAATACACACACATAAAACAGGCACACAAACACTAAAAAAGAAGCACAACTCCAAACAATGTAACCTGTGGCTAAAATCCAATTTCATCCTTTAGAAAAAGTGATACTGTGTAAAGTATTTTGTGCTTAGTATTGAACCTTTTCAGTGTGTATACTTGTGCTCTTGTGTATGTGATACCACACAAGACAAAAAGTCCCATATAGGTTCACTTTAAATTACCTTTTGCATAACACATATAAATCCATATAGGATTGTACAGCAACACTATAGAAGTGCTATTATGATACCATAGGAGACACACATGGTAGCAATATAAAATGTTGGAAATTACATATTCTCTACCCCAAAATGAATGTTCTGCTTATATGTCATAATTACAGTACATATACCCACAAATAATAAATTCATTCAAATGTGACTACTGACATACTTAAATATCTACAGTAAATGTAGTAATACAATAAAGATATAATCACAGATAATGTACTTCATAAAGTCACTAAAACTTCAGTACTAACTACCCCAGACACACTATATTGTAGGTCTCAACATTAATATTATAAGAATATGTAATATTATAAAACACATTACAATGATACCATAAGAGAAAAGAGAAATCTGTAAGGCTAATGTAAAATCTTTTTGTAGTAACACAGATTGCTCATTTCCATTGCAATTAATAGGAATATTACAAGTAACAAAAAAAAAAAAAAANAAAAAAAAAAAAAAACATTAAATATTACAAAGTCACTATAAAATTACTTTTATGGTACAAATATATATCAAGAAATAATAAAAAATCCACAGAGTTCACTAAGGACATCATAAACTAATCACTGACCAGCATAGACACACTATGAATCCCAATAGGAATTTTCTGGGAATTTGTGTGTGCGCGCGCATGCTGAAACATCTGCCCAAGATTTAAGCTAACAAATAATAGTAAAAAAAAAAAAAAAGNAGTAAAAAAAAAAAAAAAGAAGCAACTCACAGAAACTGGGGCTAAATGAGCTAAATGAGAATAACAAAGGTAGTTACAAAGAGTTTTCTAGTGAGCTCAGTACAAAGCGACATGAAACGTTTCTTTCATACTCAGGCTGACAGGCATTATAGTGAGAGAGCGCTTATGTGGCTCTGCGGTTGTGATGGACGCAGGAGATCCCATCTGGGTCATGTCTTATCAGGCTGACTGATTCACATTGATGAAATCATGCGGGCTTGTTAACTTGCCCAGTGGAAAACTCTAAACTAATACTGAGAAAAACATGGTAGAGTCTGAAGAGAGAGAGAGAGATGCATGTCAAGGAGAGTAGAAAAAGGCAGAGTAAATAATGAGAGAGATGGGAGCAGGGGGAAGATAATGGTAAATAGTGATGTAAAGTCACAGCGGGAGATGGAGTGGGATAATAAGAGCTGACTGAAGGGGAGAGATGAGATGGAGAGAGAAAGTAAAAGGGAGAGAAATGCAGGACGAGAGCTGCATGCTGCACAAAACGTCCAATTTTTGGTATCTAACTATGCAATAAGAGCATTTGTATAGCAAAATCGCCAGGATCTACTCAGCATTCATCCAAGTGATCAATAGAGTCAATCTGCTATTAAAATGAAACTTCAACCCCTCCATCCCCTCCCCCACCCACCTGCTACTAAACCAACCCAATTCAAACACACACATTTAAAGATCCAATCCAAGTCATGAGAACTTGTGTATGTGGATGTGTGTGAACAGTGTGTAGGTGTGTTTGCGTGTGGGTACTGGATGTGTGTAGGAAACGGTAACTTCTCAGGGCAATTTCAGTTACATTTCCCTTTGTTTTGAGAGATGATTTGTAGAAGAAAGAAAAACTCTAAAACTAAAAATGGGCGGCGACTGAAACGTCTGTTTGCCCTGGAAAATGTGACAATGACTGAACACCTACATTTTAAACTGTATTTACAGTACAGTTCAAAACAGTGGGAAAAAAATAGATTATGAACTGATGGAAAATTGCATGCTGATGAGCAAATAAAAACAAAAGAAGGGGTTGAAAAACCTCTAACGCCAGCCTTTCTAATGCAGGCAGCTTTAAAACAAACCAGATCACAGCATCCTGATGGTAAACAAGCAGCATTCCTCAACTCGTCTGTTTGAATAAAGCTCACCAGCACGACCTGATCTGTGACGTCTAGGATTCAGCTGGTGTGTTTACAGAGTACTGGACTTATCAGATCAACACCTTGTGCAGAAAAAACACCTCCAGTGAAATGAATTCTCTGGTAAGAGGCTCAAAAATGCCAGTTGGATAATAATGGAAACAAAGTGATGTCAAATGAAAACAGAGTCCAGTTGTGTTGGTTTGTATGTTTATACTTGACTTAGATAGGCAGAACTGTCCTTTAAAATTAATATGAAACACACGACAGCCACACTCATAAAACAAGCACGATAATGGAGAATAATCCTCATAAAAAAAGGGTCAAATGTCAGTTGAAACAGATTAAATGAGGACACATCATATGTCACAGCTAAACTTGGCCTTAATCCAGTTTAACATCAATTACACAATTATATATCCTCACCTACGATAATAGTATCTGCAGAATAATATGTAACACAAGCCTCTATGGTTCTTACTGTGTTAAGAACAAGACAAACTGTGGTGTCAGTGTTCCTGGCAGCTGTGAGCCTTCATCAGTACAGTCATTAGCTGGCAAGAGGTTGAATTTGAATTTAGTTTGTTTATATGACTTAAATCATGTTTGTATCCTGTAAAAAAAACAAAACAAAAAAAAAACACTGCCAACATACAAAAGGATGAATCAATATGATTTTACCATAAATTAGGCTATTTTATGAGGCAACAGCCTGTCAGTGCATCTCTGACATGATGCAGTTTGTTTAAATAAACATTACACATTTTGTTAAAATAATATTTGTCCAAGTGGGAGAAACAGTTGTAATAGTAGTAGTAGTAGTAGTAGTAGATTTCTAGGTTTTAGTAAAAAGAAGTACAGAGTTTTCATCAGTATCCTAAAGTCCACGTTTTTTTTTTTTTCAGAAGATTCTATAATATGACAAAAATAAAATTCTAAAGTTATTACTTTACTTATTTTATTATCATTTATGGGTACTTTGATATGGGCATTGTTGCATTTAAAGGGAACATATTACATAGATTTTTATGTTCTTATTTTCATTCTGGGGTCTGTTTTGAAACTTTTGCAATGCTGTAATTTGCAAAATATCATCTTGATCCATCTCTACTCTCTTTTGCATACATTTCCTCACCTGGCAGACTCTCCTCATACTCTGATTATTTAAGGCATCATGCATATTCGGCAAACCACAGGATCCTATTAATTCCACCCATGTATATACATCTTACTCACATTATTGCCTCAATGGAAGTACAGACAAATAATCAGAGTATAGCATGCATGTAAATATACTGAGTAAAACACATCGCTCGCTTGCTAGCCTCAGATTTTAGGGGTTTGACAAACTAAGCGCATTACTTGTTGACATGTTGCAGAAGTAAAGAACTCATAAAAAATGAAACTTTCAAGGCGGTTCAGTAGTCTCCTGAAGGCAGTTATAAGCATGATCCTCAAGTTCTACAACTTTAACAATGTTCAACATACACTCCCTACTATGTTACACTATAAAAATGAGGGAAAATAAAAATCATGGTATGTCCCCTTAAAAAAAAAAAAATTCAGGAATAACACAACAGAATCTCAGATCTCCCTGACAGGTTGCTTTAGTGCTGCTAAACTCTGAATCCACATAATGTTGAGCTGGTGATTCATAAAACCAACTGCAGGTAATAAAGCAGAAAGCAGAGGTTGCATCAAGCAGTTATGTTTGCGCAGCGTTCCCTGGAGAGCTCAGGCGCTGCCAACGGGAGTTACCTGCGTCAGCCAGTCAGCAAAACAGCCATTAAACCAGCCAACCAGCCAGTGGGCCACCACTAAAACCGACATGCCTGTTACACAAGAAATAAGCAACAGAGGATTATGCATTGTGTCATTCTCTCCACGTCGCACCAGCAGACAGCTTTACACAACACGCAGTACCGAACCGAGTCAAAGACTGCAGGATGGGACACGAGAAGGACACAGACAGCCAGTTTATCTGCATGTATTTAAGATAAGCAAATGAAAGAGCGCTGTGGTGTGAACAGAGGAAGACAAGTATGAGAAAGGGCGAAGGACACCAAGTAAAAAGAGATGATGACAGTAATCTACATACAAAGATGAACTGATGTTATGATCACATCAATATACTTCAAGAAATATACACAATGTGAAGTACTGTATATACATACTTATTGTAGAATTAATTAATACATTGGTTGTTTATAGGAAACCTTCACTGCGAGCTGAGTGGTCTTTTGAATTGGTTCAAAGCTTATATTTGTAGCAATCTAAATGCTGTTGCAGCTTTTCCACATTGAATATTTGTAATTCTTTGAAAGTTTTTTCATATGAAAATAGACAAAGGAACAGCTACTAAATGGAGAATAAGAAGAATACACAGTATTAGCCTTGAGAAATGCTAATAAAGAAGAAGCACACATCTCAGATCTCATTCAATATGGTTACATGCACAATATACGATTTATTGTCTGGACTGTGATGAAGGCAAAAATGCAAATCAGGCATAAATAGGAAAAATGAATTCTGGATTCTGTTCCGCAGTGAGGAAATGCATGCAGAAGTGTTTACTCCGATTATCACGTTTACATGCCTTACATATACATTTACACTCACATAATCTAAGTTTGCTACTCTGTGTAAGCATATGCCAATTTCTGCAGATTTGAATCTAATTATGGTGTTTACATGACGTTTAAAAAAAATCAATTTGCTCCCTTGATCTGAGTATTATCAAAGTTTTAACATGCATGTAAACGTATTGACTGTCTGGGGAAAATGATGCCCAGGTATGGAAACCTGCATAGCAGATGCTTGTGACTCAAACCTAATCAAGATATTAACAGTCTACAAGGAACCATGCTGCAGTATGGACAGATGCCAACTACTACCATAAATCACTTTAGGAGATGACACACAGATGTTGGGGTTCCACAGACACAAAACCTGACTTGGACCTGCAAATTAATCTGATCAGATGTGGTTTGCTGTATAGTAAATGTTTGCATTTTAAGTTTCTAGTCATAGCATTTGTATGATATTATGTCCGGAAAGCTGGTTTTAGTGCTCACGAGGCTGCGACTCGATCACCTTTGTCTTAGACTGACTCAGATTAGGATTCAGTAAATGGGTCAGATGTTTGTAGTGATTTATTGGGATTTGATTTTTAGGGAAGACATATTTTACCCATTCTTAAGAGCATTAATTGGGTGATTTAATGGAGTTGGTCAGGCATAATCTGATGGGATTAGTGGATATGTTCTATAAAGAGAGTTCTGTAGCCAGGGATTAGATTACCACAGCCAGCCAGTGTGAAGAACAACAATCACCTCTCTCTTTAAGGAGAAAACACAGAAGCCATCACTGTAGGAGCAAATAGCAGATTATGATTGAATTGTGAATTGTGTACATGTGTGATTTGTGTGTGTGCATATACAGTGGGGTCCAAAAGTCTGAGACCATGTTGAAAATCTGTGATGTTTTCCATGTAAATCTGAAAATAATCAGAAAGTGTGACATCACAAGAAGCTCTTTGGAACATTGTCAAATATGTTGGGATAACATGGCTCATCAGGTTTTGCACAAACTTGTGGAGTCCATGCCAGGTGGAGTGATGCTGTCATTAAAGCAAAGGGGNGGGGGGGGGGTACCAAATGCTGCAATATTCTGAAATTCATGGACATTTTTCAAAGATATAAGTTTTCATTCAAATTGTTAAGATGATGTTATCATTTATAATGAAAAATCCATCCATCCATCCATCTTCCATCCATCCGCTTACCATTCAGGTAATGAAAAATCTTGTATTAAATTCAAAAAGAATGCAAAGTAGAAGCATTTTCACAGTGGTCTCAGACTTTTGGACATAAGTGTTTGTTAATACTTATTATGTATATGTGATTACATTTCCACCCCATTTTGAAGTTGAGAATAAAAGTAATCTAATTTTTACTTGTATTTCATATAATCTGTGCCTGCAGATTGATTAAATTCATGTGACAATGATCCCTGAATCTTTGATATATATTTAAGACAGTAAGCTGTAAAACTACTTGTCAGTAAATTGGATTACAGTAAGAAGTGAAACACTGACATGGTTTTGCTTTCATTTGATGTCATTTATGATTGAGGTTCATCAAATGAATATTATTGATTAGCAGGGCTAAACTACACTGGGAGTGATTATTATAAGAAAAAAATGTAAAAGCTTTCATGAAATGGCAAGAAGCTGAATCATCATTATCAATTAAAAGAAATGGTGAAAACGTCAAAAAATAAGTTAATAAGATCCAAGCAGGATAATGTCTACAGGTCTGTCTGTTTTGTTTCTACCTCTCAGCTGATTGTCCTGGAGAAGCTCCAGTCTGTGTTTGTGTTTAGCTTGGGATGGTGTGTTAGGGGCCAGGGTGGTGTTGAAGGTGTGTGTGTGTGTGGGTTGNGATCACCGGCGGCCCTACCTTCCTCTCTTCAGCTATCCTCCTCACATCTGGATACAATGTGGGAACAGGGCACTGAGGCTGGGAGGGGGAGCTGAAGAGAGGGTGTAAGCGTGCAGGGAGATTCTTTACAAAACATCAAGAGCCAATGGAAAAGGTGATGGTGGGGTTGGAGNGGGGGGACTAAAAAGCTCCCTGTCTTTGGTCTCGTCTTCTCTGTGTGGTTGGCTGCTGGGCCCCAAGCAACAGACAGACAGAGAGGCAGCTGGGAGCTGAGGCCAGCAACCAACAGCAGCAGAGGAAACACAATGTGGGAGCACGAATCCAGACAGCGCAGAAATGTCTGCTCTGAACACGCTAAATGCAGCAGATATATAATCGCTGCAGGTTTGCACTGACATGCATGTTTTCATACATTTCTTTAGTTCTGGTGAGCGATGATCCAAAGAAGTTGAATTTTTTTTATCGCTGTTGTACAGTACACGTGAAAGAACAGACGGTATATTATGTAATACATCTATTTTGTAAAAGAGAGAGTTGAGTAAAAGGCAAATGCGAGTTTCTTTGCCTTTGAGTCTGTCAAACATTAACAAATGCTATTTCAGAGGTCTCTTATGTAGCACAATGTAATGGAATTCACTTACATTTTAATAAAACTTGTATGCCAATATATGAGAGACCGCAGTTTCTGGGTGCAACATCATCTGTGATTTTCCTTTTCAGCTTCTGTTCTTCCTTTTCACTTCCTTATCTTGTAGAAACTGTGATATTAATGAGTGTGTAGCAGTAATGTAAAAGTCATACTGAAGGTAAAGTGTGAAAATATTGGCAGCAAAATGTGCTTTAATATTCAAAGTGAAAACAAATTACCATGTTTAGATTGACATATTAATTTTAATGTCACTGACAGGGATGATTTTACATTTTTACTATAAAAATACTGTTGAGTAATTTAAATCAGTGGTTTCCAACCTTTTTGGCTTGTGACTTCTTTATATAAAGAAATGTCCACTTATTCATCACAAGATACATATTTCTTTGAATTATGAGGATAACTGAAGAGTGTTTTTTTTTCATCATGAATGAGTTCTGCAAAGATAAAACTTCCCAATAAAAGGCAAAAATTATAGCAAAGTAAGACAAAATTTCTGTCAGAAATACTGTATGTTTTTTCTGCTTATTCATCTTGCGACCCCTTGGGCGGTCTTGACCTCCAGGATGGGAACCATGCATTCTCTAAATCATACAAATCCAAATCGTACATAAGTACAGTACTTAAGTAAATGTACTTTGTTAGTTTCTACCCCGAAGTACATGCCAATAGTTACTTGCATGCATTCTGGTCTTGCATTCATCTTGCATGCATGTTCAGAGTTTAACCATCATTTCTGATCCACATGTGGTTTTGGGGTGAGCTCATTAGCCCCTGGGTGACCCTCCTCCTCCTCACCCCTGTCCTCAGTGACCCAAGCCTGCCCTTACCATACCACAACTCCTCCATTACTTTCTAAACCCTTTTCTGCTTCCTTCTCAGCCAGCTATCATACAGCAAACATGATGGGAAAGAAGACAGTACAGTGATGGTAGCCTGAGTAGAAATAACGTGAGGTTCATGGATTATAAAGGTCTCAGGTTTCTGACTCAGCCTCTCATGCAATGATGCTCATCTTCCATCTCACAGAGTACAAACATGCTATGGATTTTTTGGCTCTCCAGCATTTTACTCACTGCCTTTATTTGTCCTTGTGACCAATTTTTGACTAAACATTTTCAAATGCAGAGGTCAAAACTCCATCAACTTTCCATGTCTGTGGAAAAAGATGTGCTCTTCAAGAGTGGAATTTCTGTGAACAAGTTTTCTTTCCTCGCATGCTACACAGGAAAAGACACCACAAGAATGACATACAGGAATATCAAAATGAGTAATGTACTAAACTTGTTTCAAGATTCCATTATTATTTATCTAAACTGTTTTACTTTTGTTAAACACCTTCTGATATACCCATCTTCTGCAAATGATCAGAAAAGTAAACGTCACGGTCATGTTTTTTAGTGGAGAAAGTCAAAGCTATCATCCCTTTGTACACCCACTCACCACCAACACACACACACACACACACACACACACACCAACACACATATGCAATAGAAGTACATGCTCTCACTCTAACACATGGCAAGGTTAGGCTGACATCAGTAGCTAACGATCAGTTCCTCTGCATGCTGAATGATTAGTTGCAGTAGCCTGGAGACATTTCCAGCTTGTTTCCCTAAGTTAGTCAGACATGCAACATCATTGGCCTTCATTCTGCACTAACTACATCCACTCCCTTTAATTCTCCTTGACTATATGAAAGAGAAAGAGCTCTACAGACTGACGGATAATAGTAATGATGTAGTAAAAGAATAACAATGGATAAAATCCGTTGGAGAAGGAGAGTTGAAGCAAAAAAAATTGATGCATTTTAAATTGTTTTCCCAAACAAATGGGGCAACTATTGAAGTTACCTAGTTCCTTGTAGACAGGACAACAGAGTGTGTGTGCATGCGTGCATGTGTGCTGAGAGGTGGAGTGGGGAGAAGTTATATATCTGCATGAAAGTGAAACTTTAAAATTAACTTTCACCTGTAATGCTTTTATAGATGTGTTAAGTCTCATAGCTGTGTATGTTCTACTCCAATTAAGGCAATAAATCTATTTTCTCAAAATGTCATGGACTCAGATTGAAATCAGCATGAATCGACATTGGTGTACTCTGAGTAAAAGACCTAAATTATGAGACTGTACATAAATAAATATTGGGATCTTATTAATTATCCCACCCCCCTCCCTTTTTCCCTTAATTGCAGTACTGACATAATTCTGAGTATGTGTGCTGCCTATTTCTTCTTCTTCTGTTTATTCTGAAATAGCTGAACCATAAAAGCATGACTTCCTGTGTAGCCAAAGGTTCAATTGCAGATCAATTTCTATAAATCAATGGCAAAGAGTTGCAAAAATGTTGCAAGTTTTTATGCTCAGGCCATAAATTTGTATTATTTCTGACTTTTATATCCTTTTTTTAGGACCTGTAGACATCCTGGAAAAGAAAGAGGGGTTCATTGGTTCCCATGTAGAGTGTGTTTGTTAAGTGGAACAGAACGGCCAATGCTAAAAGGAGCCTCTCTACTTAGGAAACAGCTCACCCAACCCCCACCCACCCTTAATGCCCTCTGGGCTGCTGTGAGTTTGGATTAAGTTTGGGTGCCATGTCCCCTCCCTACACAGCCCTGCCGTCAACCCTGCAAAGCATACACACAGACACACACTCGCACACACACACAGAGCCCTAGTAGTATAATCCAGGCATGCTCGAGTTTTTCAGTCCGTCAAACAGCAGCCCATCAAATCTAAAGATGGCCATGAGGAAGTCTTAAACACAGATGCTGGATAGACAGTTAAATAAATGCTGTGACAAGAAACAGCAGGTCTAGAGAAGAGAAGCTATGCTTGTGTCTGTATTCACTTTTATGTCCAACTCATGGTTCAAGGTTTACGGGACAAATATAAAAACAGTTATTGGGACATGTCTTGTGTAAAAATAAAAAATAAATCAATAATAATGGGTGTTTATGTTCTAAAACTGAAAATATTCTTGTGGAATTCCCATTTAATGGCCTTTAATTGTGCGTGCATGTGCGTGTGTGTGTGTGATGCTAGTGTACGACAGGGACATCTGGGCTGGACAATGAGTGCTGTTCGTTCCCTGAGCAGCTCTTCTTCTTCTTCTTCTTCTTCTTCTTCCTTTCTCTCTCTCTCTCTCCAATCCCTAAACATAGCCAGACAGTTCTCTAGGCTATTTCTCCCAGCTAATCTTATTTCTCTTCTTTAATCCCGCAGCAATCACAGCAACAATGCCACACATTGGTTCATAGTCACAGGATGAAATCTATTAACTATGACCACTATGTCGGCTCAGCCTGAAAAGGACTGCTAATGAATCCAGCACATTCAACTCAATGCTGTATGCTTGTGATTGTTATTTCATTGGATCATCAATAATGCGTAAGATGGAAAATCAACATGGATGATGGGGATGGATGTGCAGCACGTAATATACTAAACATATGGATTGTAATTTCCATTTCAAGTAAATTGGGATTGTAGATCAACACCACATTCTATTAGATTCAGCTGATGAAATCTTTCCAATGACAAGGAGCGCTAAAGCCACTTGCATCACAACAGGCCCACGCTGCTGTCAGTGTCCCCGGTTAATAGAAACCACAAGGGGATTGACTGATAAATGGGGTCGATATTGAACCCCCTCTTCAAAAATCAGATCATCAGTCAGCTGGTGTTTGGTGTGATATGTTGTTTCAGTATTTGCACAGCTGGTGAAAATTATTAGTAGTAGCAGCAGTCTAATCAGAGAAATCAGTCTAATCAGAGAAATCGTTCCTGTGGAGTTTAAGTATCTATACAGTGTGGAAAAGTATCTCTTTCTTGCCGTTGTTTCCATTTCTGTGCTAATTTTTCCTAAATTCCGTTTAGATCTTGGCCTTGCAGAGCATTTTAGAGGGATCCTCAAATAAATCATGTTAGATTCCTGCATGTTAGTGACTCAGCAAACAGCTTCTAAAGCATTAGATTCTGCCTTTATTGTACTTTTCTTCACAGCTGATATTCTAATAGTTTTTATTCATTGTAATACAGTTATAGTTGCTTTTTTACTCCATGTTTCCCCATAGACATGGAGCATGAAAAAACTACAATGCAAAGCCACAGTGGGAATGTGCAAATTTGCCCAAAGTGGTGTATCTGACTATGTTTCCATTTGTTGCAGGCTTACAAAGAGCTCTAATGACCCATTTGAAGTGTTAAGTTTGGCTTTCAGTGAAGAATTTCTGACTCCCATAATGGTCTACGAACTGTGTCTGAAGGGATTTTTCACCCTAACAAGAAGGAGCTTTGAGGAAAAACACTGACAAATCATATTGGTCAACTTTTAAGATGCTCAATCTCAGCACAAAACGAGAGCTATCAGCAGCTTTAATTAAAAAATCTGTATCAGCTTCCTAAAAAAAAAAAAAAAACCNAAAAAAACCTATTAGCAGCACAGCACAAACTCCCTCTCTCTCTCTCTCTTTTCCCTGCTCCTACTGGGGGGGGCTAAAATGGCCCCTTGCCTAAATCCCCCAGCCAGCACCTCCCCTACCCCCCACCAGCCCTAACTCCTAATCCTCTGATGACTACATCATTTTCTTTTGGGTGTAATTTGGACAGTTATAAAGCTTCACAGTTTACTACCAGCACAGCGCTGCTTGCTTGGCATAGACTCTATTGATCCATATGGGTGGGGAGGGTGCAGGTGTGACCCAAATAAAGGGATTAACTACCCACCTGTTAGTAAAGTTTGCAGGAAAAGGGGCACCCCAAAACATTTTATGTAATAAAAAATCATGCATAGTGATAATTTGCAGGGTGATAGACCCGGAAAATCTAAATTTCTTTTGATTATCCCAGGTGGTAAGCAATACGTTTCTCATGGAGGGCTCATTTATAATTTAATCCAGGAGCTCTATGTTTCTAGGCTAACACACAGAGAGATTGCCCTTTCAGAAAGGAAACCCCCACAGTGCAGCAGGGAATCAATGCCATCACCACAGAAAAGACACTACATCCTCATATTAAAATGAAGTGATTGTCTGGACAGCCAGCAAGATGTGCATGTTTAAAATCATTTAACTACAGAGCAAAAAAAAAAAAAGNAAAAAAAAAAAAAAGAAGCAGCTGTTAAAATGGGGTTTGTGGCTAATGTTTGGTGGTTTTCTCCATAATCCAGCCTCAGAAATGTATTTAAGCATGTGACGCCAGATGACAGAAAGGATTCATACAGTCTGAAACATAACAATAAAGAATTGAAAGAAAGAACAAAAAGAAGTGGACAAATAAGACTTGCTGCCTCATGATTTGATGTCATTATATTTTTATACAAAACAAAACCGCCAGATAGCCATAATCACAGCGAGACAAAGGAGCAGAGTGAAAGCAGGGCAGCACATACGCATACACAGAATGCTCGCAACTTAGACATCTACGCCCAGAATCCATCTGGACAAGCTCTGGGTAGGATGCCTGAACTTTTTCAGACGTGCATTCAGCAAGGTGCTGGTACACCTCCCACAGAGATTTTTGTTCACGTCAGCCCTTGCCAGCGGCACATTTAAACCCTCATCTGTATCATCCAAAATGTCTCTACGAGGAGACGACACCAAAGTCACTGCCATAGTCATGAATCATACTGAGTGACAAAGATGCACCTAGAAAAGTCAATACCATGCGTATACAAGGGGATTTAGCCAATCAATGGAGAGATCTTTAAAGGAGCATACCGGTGATTTTGCCTGTGTGAGTGCAGTAAATGTTACCCTCATACATATTAAATTACTGCCAATCATTTTCCAAAACACACTACTGGAGCAGCACATTTTACCTTTGTCTTTCCTACCTTCCACTCCAGTACGCGTTAAAATCAATGTGTAAAGACTTGAAACGTGCTTCAGATAAGCAATTTATCACAGCTAACCAAACATCTTTTGAAGTTATTTAATTTAACTGGTTCAACACGGAGCTGCTTGGAAGAAAATGTATGTCTCCCCCAGGGAGATGGCTTTTACCGTCCACATTAAGAAGTATGTGTCAGCATGAAAAACATAACGTTTTAATGTAATGTTTTAAGGTGGGTATCACCTGAACATTTGATTTTGAAAGATTAGGGAATCTGGCAAAATAATAGGAAAACTTTTAAATTGGTTGTCAATGATATGCGGGTATTATTTATTGGGTTTAAACATGCAAAATCACCGTTAAGGTCCTTTTGACCTGGAATATAAACTTGGTATGGTATACCATCCAAGTAAGATAAAATGCAGCAGGACCAGAAGCTTATCTTCACTCTGTCATACTACATTGCTAAAAATCTATTTACATTGTCTTTAAAGTGTTGATCACCCTCTCAGCCACTGAAGGTAAATGAGTGTATCCGTGGTGAAAAGGCACAAGGCAGTAATGAGTAATGAAAACAGCAGAGTTAGTGCTGCCATTCTGTAAAGGGCCTGCTGCTGTGGAATGTGAGGCTCCATTCATTGACAGGGTTAAAAATGCATTTCTGCCACCACAAAGCCCTGCCTTGTCCTCATTGTTTCTGCCACACCAATAAAACACTTCCACATTCTGAGGGAGAAGAAAAAAATTAAATTGCTAATTTTACTCCCACAGACACTGGAAAAAAGGGGGTGGGTGAACTTTGCAAAAGTCAAGTCTTTGGAAGAGATAAAAAGTCGTGGTACAGTTGAAAGTTTGATCATGATAAGAAAGGGGATGGAAAAGTAAGCACACAAGCTGCTTACAAAAGACAAACAGTCCTATTGACGAAACTCAAATCTATGCAGCATTTATTCAGTGTATGACAAGAGGCACAATGGTGGAAGGCAATCAAATACAAAAAGCTTCACTCAAGTCATGTGTGAGCCGCTGCGGGATTGGTTTGCAACTATAAGGCATCTGTGACTGGCTTTCTAAAAGAGTTGACTTATTTCTCTGCACAGGCTGTCATTTAGCAACCGCAGCAGGATCAGCCAAGCCTCATTCACCGTGAATCAGATTTATATTAGTCAACCGATACCCAAAACATGTCACATTTAAACACCGGTCATGTTCCTCTTTTGCCTCTTTGTACCACGTTGGGTCAACAAGTTAGCTCAGACATGTGAGTGCTTAAATACTTCTGTCATAAGCCCTCTAAGAAAAACAATCCCACATAGAAATTTTCATGTAAAGTTAATCCTGTTAGTGTATTTTCCTTAAACAGCTAAAAAAAAACAAAAAACTAAGACCTCACAATACGCCAAAGCGCTGCCATTACACCGAAATGTACTGTTTTAGTGCTGATGGCATTCATAGGTTAGAGAACAGAAGGTGCTCTCAAGGACTTTATTAATATCTAAGAGTCAATATGAGGAATCAGATCAGTTATTGTAGGGAGTTGGATGGAGCTGCAGGCTATAGAAGAAATGTTTAACATAATGTCTGAAATCTCACAAGGGGAGACAATGTAATCCTGTCTGCAAAACAATGCTATCTCTCTCACTCTCCCTATCTGTGTGTGTGTGTGTGTGTGTGTGTGTGTGTGTGTGTGTGTGTGTGTGTGTGTGAAAGGGAGAGAGAGAGAGAGAGAGAGGAAAATATGAAAAAATGCAGAGACATTGAAACAAAGTGCATCTATAAACTCACAATTAATCATATGTGCAATATGAGCTCTACTGCAATATTAAAGGATACCAACAAATACCTGCTTATCAGCTAAATAGTATCACAGAAATACATAAAAGATAAATAAATAAAAGAAAACACAACTAAACACCTCACTATTATAGTGAGGTGTGTGTGCGCGCGTGCGTGCGTGTGATATAGGAGTAGCTATGTGAGGATTCCGACAACGCCTGATAAGACAACGCCTAGTTTTTGTCATTTATATTCCTTAAAGTACAAACAACACGGACGCGCGCGTTTTGGCACGCGCACACGCAACACACACACACGTAAAGTTTTTTTTTCCTCTAGTGAAAACTTTACATAACTTTGTCATCTGAAAACTCCCCCAGTCCCTAGGGATGTTCATAATACCCATCATGTTATATACCTATATAAACATAATAGCGTGACCTTATCGATATGTATTTTTATTTATTTTTTAATCGGAAACCAATAACATAATCTAAGTGCTTGATAGTGAGTTTATAATGTTTTATAGCACTTTATAGCACTGTTTTATCTCCTCATACATAACAATAACATTCCTTCTGGAGCTTCAGTTTGTCTTATTTGCATAATATTCTCCCTCATATATTTTTTTTTCTCAAGGTTCCAGTGTCTTATCAGTCAAACATTCCTTAAAATGACTCTTATCTGCATTGTAGCATGTACTTTTGCAACCCACTTCTGGAAATCAGTCCTGTCTGCACTCCAAAAAGGAAATGACTAGTTTTAAAGCGAACGTGGAGCCTGTAATAGCCCAATACAGCAGCAGCCCACGAACACGCCTCACAATAACAAACAATAATAATTATACACACCGACTTCCTTACCAGTTAAACATCGCCGAGCAAAAACACGCAGAAAAGATCGGTGCAGCTCCCCAACAGCCAAATGTAAGAGTCCGGATCCAGCGGAGATAAGAGGAGAGATGCGTTCCACAGCAACGACTGACAAAAGCTTCAACTTCGCAAAATCATGAAGAATTATTTGCTATCTGTTAGCGAATTCCTCTCCCGTCCTCCTCTGCGTGTTCTACAACTGTACAGGTTCCTCTCTCTCTCTCTCTCTCTCTCTCTCTCTCTCTCTCTCTCTCTCTCTCTGCTACCTTCAAGTGTTATCGGGAATTTGGGGACTCCCAGTAACCCTGGCAAACACCCAAGAATTCAATGCGTGATAAGAGAGTTGGAATAATCTGCTTAATTGTTTAAGAGTTTCTTGACAAAAAAAAAATAATACTGTGATTCATTATAAATGCAGCGAGCTTTAAAATATAAATTATGAGGAGTNAAAAAAAAAATAATACTGTGATTCATTATAAATGCAGCGAGCTTTAAAATATAAATTATGAGGAGTGAGGAGGGACCCTGGGACATATAACAGTGTCACTGAATTTCCAGGTTATAACAGTTACCGTGGACATTATGTCACGTGATATAAATATTCTAATAAGAATTATTCCAATGAGATGTGATTCCAGATATTTTTTTTTATTTATTATAAATGTAAATAAAATACTTGGTGTCTTTTAAATCAGTGCTTCACAAGACATATCTGATCAATGTATTTTGGTTTCCTATAATATTTGTTCGGATACTCTTGAGGGACTTGTGTAACGTTTGTGTTTCATATTGCCACTGAGGAGAAACTACGCCCACAGTTTTCCAGATAACATCCATCTATGTTCTATAGGTGGCCTTGTGTTTGCTCAGCAAACACTCCCAAATTCAGAGAAGAGTGGGATCAGGCAGTTTCTGTCTTAATCCGCGCGATTAAAACACTGTCAACGAAATGTCTGATCTTGGGAGTGCACCTGAAAGCATCACGAGAATGGAAAGAAGCCCTGTGAAATACCGAGGACAAGATCGAGGGTAAAAAAAAAAAATAAAGGAGAAGCTGAAAAGTTTGTCCCGAGCGTGTAATTTGTGTCATTAAACCTCACACGATTTAACTACCAGTGTTTTAAGTTATGCCTCCATCACTCCAAATAGGGGATAGCCTGATGCGTTTAAGTGTGTGTTTAGTATAAACTGTCCAGAGAAGAGGCGACAAAGCAATTGTCACTGCATACGTGCGCAATCGCTTTCGTGCATGAAAGACATGTTGGTGCCACAGGCTGATAGCACTATCTGTGATCTGACTGCACAAATATTTATATTTTGTAGTTTCACCTGCATGTACACGTAACATAATGGATGGAAAGAGAAACAATTGGATCATGTATTGGATTCGACCCCCCCCCCCNCACACACACACACACACACACACACAGAGCAGCTGCAGCTTTAGTCTCTAATAACAATAATGGTCCTATTTTGTTCTTTTACCATAGCAGCAGGCTTACATCCTGTAGGTGCATCATCATTAAAAAAAAAACTTACATGCACATCTCACAGACCACCCTCAAAACGCACTCACACACAAAATCACATACATAAAACATCCACCGACCCCTTTTTACTCCTCCCTCGTCACGTTTCCGCACCGTCCCCCAACACACAGACACACCGCATGCAGATGAGCTGTGAGAGCCTTGGAGTTCAATCGGCGCAGAGATTAAAAGAAGGAATGCGACACAGCAGAGAGGTTCCAGCGGTTTCAGATCCTTAATAATGACAAGCAGAGTCACCTATCTGCCTGCTGGCACCTGTGCCTGGCTCAGTGGCACTTGTGCCCTGTCTATTATGTAGGACACTAGCTTCCTAATATGGACATGCCCCCCCCCCCCCANCCCCAAAGTCCACCTCCACCCTGTGTGCCTGTCTCTGTCTGAATAAGCAGCAAAGCACCTAAAAAAAAAAATTTAAAAAAAGGATAAACTGTTGTTCCTCCTGTGGTGTTTTCTCCACTGCCATTTTTTTTAAACTGTACTTATAACTCAATTGTTCCGTCAGATCTGGCTCTTTGGTGCTGCAGTGATAGAGGATTTAGTTATGTTGTCTAAAAGTGTACTCTACGAGGAGATGAGTGTATGTGGTGGGCTGGTGGAAAGTTTACTTAACCTCCGGGATCTTGGTGGAGCATATATGAACCCAGCCTCGCTCACTTTAGTCCCACATTTCTTTTTGTAGATTTGAGATCAGGGATCTTTTTACAGTTTGATATGAACTGTGATGACACAAATATCCGTCTCATGGCAAAGATAATGAAACTACTGTAAGTTATAGTATCGAATAGTGAAAAGACAAAAGAGTGGCTATTTTTGTGCATACTGAGGATTGTGTAACTTAAATGACGATCACCGATTGGAGGTCATACATTAGTTTTTATATTAACCAGTACACCCTTGCATGCATGTACCTATTTATAAATCAAGATCAGACAATCGGCTTCCTTCTGAGTCTATTAAACAGCAAGGGATGGTTCAGTATAATCAGTAGGTGTACAAAAGAGAATGAATCAAAGCTAAACGTACCTGTTTTATCCAACGGAATAATCCAGGGTGACTTGAAGAAGCACAGGCAATCCTAAAGGTGAAAACATGCTCTTTGCAGTGTACGCTGAAGTGCATGATTGAGTAGGTCGAGTCCATTCTGTACCTTGGGGAGGACGGAATGAGCTTTCTCCGTGATATCTCGATTATCACTAAACATTTTACTCTGGAATTACAAATATCAAATGAGATAACTAATTTCTAGCGCCATTATTATCACTGAATTGATCAAATTTCTGACAAGCGTAAGATATATGCCTCTGTGGTTATTTTATGAGTTTCCTGACACCCCTTTTCCGCGGACAAATGGTTTCTCCCGCATTAAATGGAACTATCTGCTATTGTCTCATCAGCGAAAAGTTCTTGATACTGTTAAGCACTCGAGAAGTGAGCAAATACTGTGAAAAGTGATATTTTTGCAGAGTTATTCGGTGTGCCATTTATTTTTTAAATTGTGTTTTATGTCAAAGCAGAGAGACAAAATCAAATATGTGAGTGTAATTCCACTTGTTTCCAGCGTCATTATATTGATAACAATGGAGTGACCCTCCCTGTTCTTCCCTCTTGCTACACTGTTTATTTGGGGGAAAAAACACCTTTATATGAAATTTTGCTTTTATTTGCATAATGTAAGAAAACAACTTTAAATTTAATTTAAAGCTAAATGTTGTGATTATTTCATATTTTATCATTCTTGTGGTTCTGCTATTACTCATATTTATGGAAAATCCCTGACACAAAATAAACTGCATTAGAACAATGCATCTCATTAATAATGCTAAACTTTCCCCTTAAAAATAATGTAATGTATTGATGTGTTGGATATTTTCCTGAAAACTATCTGCAAGTCTCTATGAGACTTTGATGTTGTTGATGTGCATGACTAATTATTTTACAAATTCCTTGAAACAGGTTCTCCAGCCTGTTCTACACATCATAAACATGACAAACTTGAAGAGTTCTTATTTAACTTTAATTCCTGCTATTAGATAATTACTATAACTGCAACACTTATTCTACACATGCTGCTGCTAGTTAAGACACATTTGCAGCTGTAATACTGCATCAACAACTGCAGTTTAAAAAACAAGTCAGTTTACCTGATTTAAAAAAAAAATGGGATGACTGTGATGAGATTATTATGTAGATGCTGTGACGTGCAATGCAAATCAGTGCCAAACATAAAGGGTTAAAAACTGGTTTCCACATATGCCTGGCAAGTCTGGAAAAGCAAGTAAGATGAATGTGATCATTCTAAAGTCTCAAAACAATAGAATGTTTTGCAGGTGACACATCTGATTACACATTGCATATAACACACCATAACCTAGATACTACCTGTGATACTGCCATGTCGTGCTGTACTATGAGCACCTAATATTACCAAAAATGTATAAATTTTTCCATGCATAAAGAGGGGCTACACAGATCCATAAATACTGCTGTTAAAATTTTCTGCAGCGTAATGTATGGTGAAGTCATATTTAATAACTGTCTCTGCATGGTGTTTGTGGGTGTTGTGCAGAGGTCAGGCTTGTTTGCTCAGCATGTGAGAAGGAGCCATGTTGCTGACTGCTGATGTATCAGTGACTTAAGACACACACACATCTTATCAGCAGCGAGCCCTTGAATATCGTAACAGCAGGCACACACGCTTTATGTGCGCAGCCCTGGAGCTCCACAGGGGCTCCCTGAGCATGTACACACATAACATTGAGTCACACACACACACTGACATGTGCATATCATAACCACAAAAAGATGTCATTACACTCAAAAATAAAGTGTTCAGGTGTCTTATGTACATACACAACGATTAAGTCATTATGTCCTTGAAAAATATGATTGACTCAGTCATGCACATGCCCAACACACAGAAAACCACACAGACACACCTAAAGCCCTCCCAACACACAAATACATATGGTAGCTACTTAATTGTAATGCTGAATTGTAATGTGAATTGCTGATATATTTTCCCATGAAACAAACCCACACACTCATGCATGCACGTGAACCCCTTTACAGGCACACACACACACACAACATAAATGCTTAAACAAACAGCATAGCTACTGAAATATACTATTCCATCATTGAAAAGTATGATATACTCACACACACGCGCATGCACACACACAAGTACATGCATAGGCTTACACAGAATCACTATGAATGTACACTATTTCATCCAGGAAAAATAAAGATCTAGTTATGCCTCTGGATATAGCATAAAGACACATAGACATATACTCTCACTCGCTGCACAGTGAAACATAGTTACAGCACAATGAACAGTCTCCCTGCTCTGTCTCTCTCTCTCTCTCTCTCTCTCTGTAATGTGTGAGTCACTGTTCAGATACTTCCTGTCATAAGAGAGCAGTCTTTAAAACAGCCTCTCTCCCTCCATTCCAGCTTTCCAAGTCAGAGAGAATGTCAGCCCAAACGTACACTAAGGTGTCCTCTCTCTTTCTCTTTTGCCATCTCTCTCTCTCTCTCTCTCTCTCTCTTTCTGAACTGCTCAGTGGAGAAGTTTATCGAATGCCCTTCAGTCTGCAGGTCACCCACTCAGCATTTTAAAACATACCTCAGTGAACCTTCACCTTTAAAAGGGGTTTGAAAAATCGTGCACACGTGCAGCTGTGCAAATGGAACAGAAAACAATGCATGCATGCATGCTGACATGCGTGCATAGCTGCTGTAGACAGACACATCCACGCTCCTCAAGGCAGCTCCTTTAATAGTCGCTCATGGTATCCAACAGTGGTGTTCATTGTGCTACTGTGGATATATGTATGTGTATGTCTGCATATATACTTTAAAGTATGTGTTTTTAAGTCCATACAGAGATAGTTTAATGTTTAATTGTGATGCATATTTCACATTCTTCTTATTTTTCTTATTCCAAATTAACAAGAAACATAAATTCATAAGTTTCTGTGCACTAGGCTATAAGTTATGTCCCAGTCTTACTAACAATGAGCAGCAAAAAAATTATTTATGTAGAAATATTTTGCTTAACACTTTGTGCACTGATTGTGAGTCAAACCAGCTGGAACTTCATAGATCTATTTATATCGTCAGTCCTCATGTCTTATGTGTGTTGAGATCTCTGTCATAATGTTCCTTTTTATTGTTTTGTTTACAATCTGGTTTTTTTTGTTTTTGTTTTTTTTTACTGTGTCCTCTTACTTTTACTGATGTTGTGACCCAGTTTCCTCACGTGGATCAATGAATTTTCCCTGTATTCTATCATATCTTAAAGAGAAGCAACAGAAGAAGCTAAGGAAAAAGCATCCTAGCGTTCAGCGCTGGGATATGTCACCATCACAGGTCTGCTTCAGTGACTGACACCTTCAACCCCCTTGTGCTCAATTAGTTTCTAGTGCATTAGCAACCACATGCTAATTGTCAGCTGGCAAAGGAGTGCAAGAAGAACATCTAGATACCTCAGGGAGTGTTGGGAGGGGGGTTGCTTTGTTACCTAACCAGCTCATGAGCACATTGAGTATCTCTGAGCAACACAAGGAAGTCCACATCTTGCTATACGACATCAAATATTTATGTGATATCATGTTACCTCTTTTGAATAAAGCAAATAACACCCTTTTTGGATACCTCTCTTCACTTAGCTGAATCGAACTGGATTCATTTGATTCAGTTTAATTCAGTTTGCTTCATTGTTAGGAAATCTAACACTGCCTTTTACTAAAGCAAAAAGTAACAATTATAAAATGACAGACAGATTCGATGGCAATAACAAACTGCGTGGCATCATGATAACAAGTGACCATTATAATCATACATTCAAAAATAAATGCATTTTGTTTTTGTCCTCACTGTTAATGTCCTTCCTGAGTGAAATGGTAGCAGGTTTTCATACATTTTGTTGATGTTTTATTCGTATTACAGTTGGAAAAACAGGTTCAGGAATGATTGCATACTGTTTTGAATTTAGGAAATGGGTCTCTTTTACTTCTTCATTGTTACTACAGTGCAGGAGGAAGTGCTGCTCCGTCTCTCCCTCTCTCTATCTTACTCACTCGTTCACAAACAGCTTTTGGATTTCATCTGTTTCCTGGTACACACCTCCCCACCTCGTTTTAAATTTTCACATCCCCCTCCCCCCCCAACTTGCTGTGTGCACCTTTCCTTTCTATCTTATCAAGTTCCATACGGTGAGGAGGGGAGATGAGGGTGGATCCACCCACACCTCACCCACACGAGTGATCGTTCATGCTATTTTAGCTGTGTTACTCTGAGCTAGGCCATCACATCCACCTGGAAAAGTTCAAATTCAGCACAAACCTGTCACTTAAATCAAAAAGCAAATCCAATTATAAATAAGTCATAAACAGAAATATGACAATAGCAAACCGTTAAATCATGCTGTTAATAGGTAATTCACCACCAGTTGAAGATAAGCAGCTGATTTCTGCTGTTGTTAGTTCAGGGTGTGTACAGTGTGTAAGTCAGGGAGTGGTTAGGCTTGTTGACAAGTCCTCTCAGTATTAAGGGAAGGTGATTGATTGAGAAGTCCCAGGTTGTGTACTTTGTTGCTAATTTAGTTACATGGTATAATCACACAATAATAACAACATAATCCCATCTGGAATGAGAAAGTGGACTTTGTGGACAGGCAGTGATTGAAGCCATTTCCTGTGTGTGTGTGTGAGTGTGTGTGCGTGTCTGTGGCAGTGCATTTTAAGCAGCGGTGACTGCAGGAGGCAGTGTGATGGATACAGGATCATGCTGCAGCACTGACATTGTCTTCAGTCCTCCTCCTCCTCCTCCTCCTCCTCCTCCTCTTCCTCTACCTCCTCCTCCTTCACCCTCCCCTTCTGTCTGCCTGCCTCTCAGCAGAATTATCACTCTAACAAAACCACTAGCCTCTGCACACACACATGCAGGAGCGAGCACAGCCACATGCAATTGCAAACATATTTACTGTATGACAAGATATGCACATAGACATAATACGCAGTGAGAAAAAAAAATAAATTGTAATGGAATAAACACAAATGCTGCAAAAATACACAAATGCACACACACACACACACACACAGACTCAAAAGGTAGCTCTACATTCCCTACAGCAAACGTACTGTCCCCTCACCCCTTCCATACAGTACACACTCACTCCCCAGCAGCCACATAAGGGAGTGAGATCATTCAAAAGCAGCCATGCATGCTCAGAGACAAGGTGCTGCGAGTGCAAATAATAATTTTTAAAAAAGGAGCCATTAGGGATACCAGGATTATCACTGCAGGGATTTCATTATCAAATGTTACGTCTTTCTCTAAGTGTGTTGCAGAACTCAAGTTAAAATCCCTGTCAGTTACAAGGCAAACAGGAAGTCAGGCAGGGAGCTTTTGTTATACGTTGCTATGCATGCATGGCTTATTTTACTAATGACAGCTACTCTGTTACATATGTCTTGTGACAAAGGAAGGGAAGTAACTCCTGTCGCAGCCCTTTAATTCGCACACAGAGGCGGCTCTGTCTGTCTTCAGGTTCAAAAGAGAAAGAGAGGAGGGAGAGATTGTCAGTGGAGTGTGTGGATATGTATGCGTGGGGGTGTAATGGTGGTAGGGGATGGCAAGAAGAGGGTGCCTAAAGCTTGTGCTGTGTATCTGCTTGCATTTGTGTGTATGCCTGTGTGTGTTAACACCAGCACGTATCAGGCGAAGCAATGTGCTGATGATCAGCCTCATTCTATATATCAGCTCAGTCTGCAATTTGAAGCCTCAGCTATTGTGCTTTACATTATGTCACTCGCTGGCTTTGTAACCATTGCTGCTTACACTTACACTCATGCACTTGGTGTCCAATGGCACTGTTTAAAAAACACAAAAAAACACTAGAGTAACATCCTTTTTACTGAGTTCTCACAGTATCACTTCCACTTTTCTCATCAGGTAAAATGAGCCTGGCATCATTTCAATGAAAGCTATGTTTACAGTGGATCAGTGTCTTTCTTTTTTTCAAGGTGTGTGTGTTCTTATTTGGTCCAGCAGATTTTATATACTATATGGACATACTGGATATCTGTATTTTGCTCCTCAAAACTCAGATATTTCCATCTCATAAATGGTTTTAAATTGATTCCAAATACTTCAAAAATGCTATTCAACTCCGGTTTTCACAGAACACGGGAAACAGTGCAAATATGGAGTCTTTTCTGCCAAGTTGCTGTTTTTGTTGTTGAAAGGTGCCATATTAGTGCTGTGTTTATTTACATGATCATGGTGTAATTAACACTTTAGCCTGGATGTGTTGCTTGTTTGACATTGTGTCTGACATTGAATCTGGCGGTAGACGAGCGCTCTGAGCCATGTGATGAGTATGCGAAGAGGCTGATCTAGACTCCAGGCGACACACCATATGATATTGATTATCTTTTGTTTGGCTATCTCTGCAGCTCCTTGCCCTAAAGGACTTAACTCACATTACTGTCTGGCATGAGGCTCTATTACTCCAATTTACCAAGCTCTTCAACAGCAGTAAATACGCTACTGTTGAAATGTGTCCATGAAATCCCATAACGAGGCTTTGTAAAAGTTTTTTTGGAGAGGCAGAAATAATCATCCTAGTTTGAGCTTAACTGAAAACCAAAAAAGCACAGAAGATCTAAAACATAAAAGTAAATGATAAGTGTATAATGGCTTATTCTTAAGCCTTCATTCATGCAGATGACTCTCATAATCTTGGAAGGTCAACAGGTTGGATAACTATCTTATCTCGGGT
The DNA here is from genome assembly GCA_014773175.1 of Lucifuga dentata. Classification (NCBI taxonomy): domain Eukaryota; kingdom Metazoa; phylum Chordata; class Actinopteri; order Ophidiiformes; family Bythitidae; genus Lucifuga; species Lucifuga dentata. Next base: position 117,344 of record VXCM01000107.1, read on the forward strand.
GTGAGGCTTGTTCTGTTTCAGATCACCTTCAATAAATTATGTCTCTTTCAGACGAGCTGGTTAGATTGGCCTCTGCTGTGGAGTGCAACCCTGGACAAGATGTTTTGAGAAGTCAGGGTAGTACATAAAAACAGGAAAGGTTTTGAGAAATTGGAGAAAATAGCTGTATTCCTAAGTTTGTTTTGTTTGTTTCTTTTGCCCTGTTGGATTTTTCTCTCTTCTGGCAGTTTTTCATTGTATCATGGTGCAAATGCTCATAGGTGAGGCCTGTGAATGCAATCTGTTGTTTTTTTTAAGAAACTGAAACAACCCGCACCCACTCTACTCACCACTATCAATTTAGTGGATGCAAGATGATGATGATGAGTTGGCATCTTTATGCACTATGTGACTGATTGCAAATTGTGTGATGGCAGTTGTCCAAGACGTCAAATTACTAAAACGTTTGAGGCAATGACAGAGATGGAATCATTATTTAGATCACTGTTTTCATTTCTAAATACTCTTATCTCATGAACAAGGATCACAAAAATATTTCCAATGCGGTTGCAATTTTTATCATGAAAGTACATATGCAACATTTCCCACACTTTATTTTGAATGTCACATTCACAACGTTTCCATAGCTTGTTACATTTTTATTTATTTTTATTTTATTTATTTTAATTCTGTGTTGCAGCTGTAAAGACCTTTTATAAGTACTCTGATATTGAAAAACTATGTTGTTGCAAGTCTAGAATGTGATGGACAAACAAAACATATTTCTCTAAAAGCAGCAGTTGAATGTGTCGGCCACAAAGTGCATTGCAGGGACATTTAATACCATCTATATTTAGTTTGGTTGGGATTTTTTTTTTTTTTTTTNATTTTTTTTTTTTTTACATTTTTTTCCCTTGGTATCTCACTGAAAAACTTCCACAACCCACTCAAGGGTAACAACCAGGATTTTGATAACTGGCTGTTTAATTGTGTGCAGCTACAGATAAAGTTATAGTTACATAACTATGAAAGCCAACTAGTCAACTGTGAACACAACAGCACAATTGCCAATTTCAGCTTCAATAATTCCTTTGTGGAGTTTGGTTTTTATTTTATATGGGAACAATAGAAGCACATTCTACAACAGTTTATAAGGCCTATTTTTGCTTAGTTTTGTGTGCTGAAAAGTAAAAGAGTTGTCATAAATGGTTTTGGATATTTTATTTAATAATTCCAGCTACTGAACTGTAAAGACATGATTTGTATAGAATCAAAAGATCAGACATTTTATTTTGCAATTGCTTCATCATCAGCATATTGTATTTAGTTGTATGGTATGATGCACGTCATGCAATCACAATCCCACAATTTGCAATACTCCTGATTTGATTATACCCAGGGACGTTTGTTGCCCTTCTACCCCCAAAAGTTCAATCAATATCCACTATATATTATGCTATATAACATATTTACATGACAATGGTGTAATCATCTGCTGAAAGATTGTTTTACTATGCTAAACTAGAAAAATATTATTACTTCTTCATTCAGTTCAGAGTCATTTTTGTGGACAAATCTCAAAAGCACCAAGGGAAACTTTTACTGAAAAAAAAATAAAAAATTTAAATTAAACTTAAAAAATTACGCTGTTCTGTGACTTCTAAGGCCAGTTTCTGTAAAGTTTCAGTTTTTCTCCCATAATATCATACATGCATCATGATTTAATGTTGCATTTAAAAAGTTAAAATAGTAATATGTATAAAACCGACACACACCCACTCACATATCTCTCTGCTCACTCACTCACTCACTCATTCACTCACTCACTCACTCACCAACCTACCCACTCTCACTCTCGATTCTCTGCCTGTATTCAGCTGAAAGTGGTACTATCAGTACTGCCAGGATTACAACAGCTGAGACTGAAATGTGAGGTCAGCACTGATCAGGCTAACATCATTACACACAACAGAAAAAAAAAAATGTGGAAACTTTGTCATTTAATTTTTGTCTTCAGCACAAAAGATACCCAGTTTTTAGGTCTCTCTCTTTATTTTTTTTTTTAGAAGCAGCCTTCAGTCTTCAGTGTTTGTATGAAGCCATTCATAACAACAAGAAGAACAATAGTATCTCAGTTTCATTACTGCACACTTATTAAATGGATATCCCATTATAGCTGATGAATCACATTTCAGTTTTACTGAATTAAAATGTGATTTGCAAAATTGAACTTAATCTAAAAGACAGACGTCACATTTTCATGCCATAGTGAAAAATGCAATGTGCTACAATTATAAGTACTTGGACAGTAGAGATTTCTTGAAAAAAAAAATCCTCTAGATCTGTACCAGATACTACTACTAGCTGCTACAGTGGAAAATGCCACAGCAGGTTAATCAGCATATGCTAGTTATTAGTCCAACCAAAAACTACAGCAGGTGAGGTGATTTTAGTTATTAGTTCCTCTCTGGCTGAATGAGTCATTATCAGTAACATGAGCTGCTGTAGTTTTTGGTCCAAGGTTTTCTTCCTTTAGTGTACATTTCATGTATTCAACACATTTTCTGATACACATCTGAATTTACCATGAAGTTTGCACACATTTATCTACTGTTTCCAAATAGTCAGTTCAGAGCACAAAGTTCAGTTACATACAGACTCTTGTGCAGCCTTCCACTTATCTCGATCTTACTAATTATATCTCAGGCAGACGACTGCTTTGTGTGTCTCTCTCTCTCTCTCTGTGTGTGTGTGTGTGTGTGTGTGTGTGCACAAGTGTGTACACAACTGTGTGTTTGACTTTCCTACTTATGCCACAGACAGCTGTTGTTTGTATTGCCCAAAGTGCTCAAACTGACTTTGTAATTAGTCGTATGTTTTACTTCAATGAACTGACTAAAGTGGGGAAAACAACAAAAGACCCCACCACCACCACCACCACCATCATCATCATCATCATCATCATCATCATCATCATCATAGCACCACCACCAGTCCCACTTCTGCACTCTTCATCTCACCAACTCCCTCCCCACCCCCAGTCTCTTTTCCAAAGTAAAGCACTCACACACACACACGGACTCACACGTACACACACACTGAGCTCCAGCCAGTAACAATAGCTCCAACATAGAAGCCATGTTCAAAACAACTGACATTGAATTGCAGTAGTATATGACCTCATCCCAAAAGTATTGAGGACATAACAACCTAATATTTCTATTGAAATTCACAGAAACATATTTATCAGTGTGCTGACACATCAACTCTTTATACACCCAGAAACCTGTTGCCTTCAGCGTTAAAGTTACCAAACAAAATGTAGTCAAATCAAGACTGCAGACAATAAAATATAAATGACAGTGTTCCGAATTATCCTGGTATAATATATAACTTAGTAAGATAAAAGTTTAAATAAATAAATAAATAAATAAAGCAGTCATATAGGAAGGTGAGGGAGGAAATCATGGCAAGGCTGCATTTTTTACCGAGAGGGGGATGGGTGGTTTTTAGATTGTCCCTCCTCCCTCTTCCTCTGTCTTTTCTCTCTTCCCTCTCATCTTTGTTGAATTGCTGGCTGGCTAAAACAAGCCGCCCCTGCACACTGAATGAAAGTCATAATAAATGAGTCAAAAGTGTCTGGAAAAAACTCTGCTAGACATTGTCATCGACCTGGGAACTGGCTTATTTACTTGAGATATTGCATGTTATTATGTGGCGGTGGTGACGGTGTCTGTGTGTATGTGGTACATATGAGAGAAAGTGAAGAGAGAGAGAGAGAGAGAGAGAGAGAGAGAGAGAGAGAAGTGGGAGTAGCAGAAAGCTGAGCATAACTGACTAAATAAACATAAAGTTACTGTATGTTTGGAATACAATATTTTAAAGATGATGAAATAAACATCAAAAGTAAAACTATATTAAAATTTACATTCAATTTTATTGCTTTTTTATGTTGCATCATCGCTCTTACTTACAGTTTTAACTCCTTCCTTTCTTGTTCTTCTTTTGTGCCATTGTTCTAATTTTCCTTTTTACCCAACAACATAAAACAATCAGCCTGATAAGATAGCATCAGAAACACATTTATTGCCTTCATCATCACATCATTCTCCCTCTTTCTTCTCCTCTTCATCGCACTGTGAGTGTCTCTGGTGCATCTCTTGCTGGTTTAATGACCAGTGATGGTGCAAAACACAATTTCCAGCTCCATCTATATGCTCTGGGTAAGCAGGGACACACAAAGCTCCACTCTCTTCTCTCTCTCTTTCTCTTCCCTCACAAAGCCTCCATGCCTCTCATTTGTAAATCACTTAAAAGCATGACAAATGTGCATTAAGTTCTAGAGCGCCCCTCTCGAAAACATTTGTAAGTTTCTCATTCACACTCCCTCTGTGATACACAACAGTATTGTACTAAGTAGATATATAGCTTGGCGTTACCAAGGTTGTGTGTTCATTGATATCTGTTGGCTAGTTTGTTTTTTAGCAGGATTACCCAAAAAGTTATGGACCAACTTTGATAAAACTTGGCTTGGGGAAGAGCCCATTAAATTTGATCCTTATTCAGGGGGAGGAGGTCCAGGACTTTTCAAAAAGTACTTTCTTAAAATTGCGAGATCTGTCATTTAAAAAATAATAATAATTTTGTCAGTTTCCTGAAAAGTAAAACAATAACCTAGAAAATAGGTTTATTTACAGTATCTCATGATAGAATATCAATTGGGGAAATTTGGTCCAGTGCCGGAAGATTAAAACACCAGTATATGCTTGGACAGATTACAATGGAATTGCTGCAGAGTAACAAACAGGGCGACAAAACATGCAATAACCACTAATGAGTAGCTGAGCTGCTGCTGATTTAGTAATATGCCAAAAGTTTTGATCTGAATTTAATAAACGGCTATCAGTTTGAGCATGTAGCTTAAATATTTTTTAATGAAAGGATTATTTCTAGTGTGCCTTTTTGTGTCATTTTTCTAAAACAAAACTCCTTCTGAGAGAATAATACCATACATTTTAATGATAGAAACCTTAGATTACCATAATGATTGTACACAAGCAAGTCATTGTGATTTTGTATGTGTGTGTGTGTGCGTATGTGTGTTTGTATTTCTACTAACTGAACAGAAAGGAGTGTTGTAGTTGTAAATGGTTTGAGAGCTGAAAGGGTGGTGGACTAAAATCCAACACAAAAGAGTCTTGTCCACGACATAATCCCACAGGAACATTTCTGCCATTGAGTGAATTATGGAGTATTTCAATCATGTGATGTGTTATCATGCTGAGGTTTAGAGCATTTTCCTGTGTTTGTGCTGAATGTAGCATAAGCTGGTTGGCAATGACCAGGAATTCAGATTGGCAATGCCACACATAGTATTTAACAGATATGAAATATATCTTAGTATAGTATATTAGATACAGTAAGCTTTCTCATGTATAGAAAGATGAAGGGAATGGAAGAGGGGCTGTATATTAAAGCAATGGTTCTCAAACTGTGGTATGTGTACCATCAGTGGTACTTGAAGTGCCCCCTGGTAGTACTCCAAAGAATTAAAAACAATTGAAATTGAATTGAAATGTATGGAAATTCTGTTATTATGGCAAATTATTCGCAAAATACGACTCATTGAAAATGCTTTTTCTAAACTTTATTATTCATTTGTTGAAAATAGCGCAATTCATCCCTTATGTCCACTATGTACTTCTATTCTAGATCGGCGTCATATTGCAAACTTGTCATTTTCAGTACAGTACAGTACACATGGTAACATAAGGTTCTTCTGTGATTTTTCTTATTGGTGAGGTGGTAGTTTGACATTTTGGTTTCCTTTGATGCCATACTCTGAAAACCGCTGATTTAAAGCCAATGCTGGCCCACCAGTGGGTTGTAGACAAATTTGACTGGGGTTGCCAATTAGGCCACACTAACCATACATCAATATAAAAACTTCCTTGAAATGACTGTAAGCTTAAACACTGGATTTCATTTTTGAGAAACCGATAATTTTGGCATCATTCTACTCATCAAATGACATGTAAATTGATTGGACAAAATTCTAAAAATCTGGACTTACCCTTTAAGGTAGTCACAGTTAACCCCGTCATAATAGTAACTAGGATCATAACAGCTGAGGCTGTGTAATCAAGCCTTCCATATTTATCTAAGGATTATCTCATAAGAGATTTATAGAGTTGCTGCTTTAACAGGAAGTTATGGTTTACTGTCAAACGGCTTTTCTCTATTACAGCAAACACTGACACATTTTCCTCTCTTGATTTTAGTTCTTGATAAAAGTATTTAGGCCATTTTAATATTACTTTACCTGTCTATAACTATACTAGCATTGTGAATTATTATTATTCTTAGTTCATTTTAACTTTTAGAAACTTGAAACTGTGCTAAATAAATGCTAAATAAAGTAACTTCACACATTGGCTGCCAAGCAATTGTTGCTATCCTGACATAGAAACCCCTGCAGAAGTGCAGCACAATGCCCATAGAGGAATGATATTGTCCTGCCTGTATGGAGCTCCCTAAGCACTTCCTTTGCAGCTTTTTATTCTCAGGAGCCATAAAATACTTTAGGGAAGTGTGTGGCAGTGCTTTCACTTGCAGCTTTCTATTGTTATCGCTGCCTGAAGGAGATTTTAAAGTCCCAGTATTAATAAAATAAGTCATATTCTCCTCTACTCCAGCATGCAGGAAAATTAGACAATGATATCAGTTGTGTCACATCTAAACATTGACTGAATTGGACATTTGGAAGAGAAGCAGTATCTCTTACACCACACATGACAATTTAAACTGATACAGCTATCAAACCACTTATAACCCTTCATGATTCATCCATAAATATGCTGCAGTAAATATTAATAACGTACACTTTGTCAGGGATAAATTATTTATCTCTGCACAAGGTTTCAACACCTCCATTAAGCATCTGGTCACTCCCCTGCAGGACTGTGTAGGGCTGTTATTTATTCCATTTTACCACTTCACCACTCCATATTGAAAGGATTTCTGAACACATCAAAGTTTTCAGCCCTTTATTTCTCCACTTTGGTGTTTTTGTCCTCTAAACACACATATATACACACACCACCACCACCACCACTCTCACACCCACACCACCACCCTTATGTCTTTGTATGAGACCCCTGCATCATCCCTATTGTCATGTTAATTACCTGTTTGCTCTGTTTTGCAGCAGCCTACCATCCATCAAAGCGTCTCCCAGCTTTTCATCTCACACAGAGCATCTCTACCTGTAATTAGGTTTGGGTGATGAAGAAGATGGATTTGGATAGCACCATGCAGAGGGAAAAAAAGACATTAGGAAGTCTCCATGGCTGTTCTGGGACCAGCCTTTAATGGTATCTAATTGATCTGGGCTGTCATGGGGCCATGGCTTCATGTGGTAGGAGGCTGATTATCCGTATGTGTCATCCTCAATGCATAAGCATTAGCTCAGCGCTCTGGCTTTTACACTCATCTGATAAGGTGTGTATATGCATGTGTGCCTACGTGTGTGATTGTGCATCTGTGCTCATGTAGGCATATAAAACTCTGAGTTTTATGTATACTGCATACCTGTGTGTGAGTAGAAGGTGGGGGATGGGAAACCCGTTTGTGCTTATGTGTAAATGTGTGTTTGCTTTCAGGCAGTCATAGATGAGTATGAACTGTATGAATGTGGCTGTGTATACAAGGAAAGGGGGGATTTTTATGGGTGTGTATGCATGTTTGTATTTATAGTGGCTGGGGAGAGGCTGTGCTGTGGTCAGAATAATTTCCATCCAGATGTGCAGAGCCCAGAGGGAAATCAATACAGGCGATGACTCCCAACCAGGTGATGTGCATGCATGTAGACATTCATTACTGCCATACTGCTGTAAGAACACAGAAAGACTAATATTACACAATATTGTGTGCTTAGGAGACGATGCACAAAGTGTTAAGGTGTATTGAGAATGGTATTATAGAAAGGTTAAGCAATTACAGCAAATGTAATACAGTAATGCAGTGCTGTTTAAATACAACAGGAGCTGACTACAGCAGCTTTTCATTTAAATCTTGTGGATTGCTGGTGGTGTATTGAACAGATCAGATTACATAAGGGATCAGATTACACCACTAAGTTCAGTAGGTTTCGCGCATCAAAAAGCTATTATCATATTAATTGGAGAGATATATTTGCAGTCAGGACAACATATGAATCATATGTGGATTTAGGTATGTATTTTCTGAATGTGTTTACTTCCTTCCATAAAATAGCTGTACTGTACTGGAGGGACATCCATGCTGCTCTGCTGACCTTCAGCATGAAATGAAAACAGCGTCTGATGCCCCTGGTGTGTTTGGAGGGGCTCTCTCTCTCTCTCTCTCTCTCTCTCTCTCTCCCTCCCTCCGAAGATGGACAGCCATGCATTATTGATTACAAAACACTCCTGTAATGCTATTTCATCTTTCAAGCAGCTGTGAATTGGGCTTCATTTTAGAGCGGGTATGATTAAGCATTTGCTCCTAACTGCTTGTAATTGCTTGCAGTGTTTAGTTTGTGTATTTCTATCTTTCTCCTTCTCTGCATTCCCAGCTCGCTCCCTTTCCTGAAAACCCAGTGGGAGGTTAAGTGGTAGATATGCAGAAACAACTCCCTTATCTCCACCTCCCGCTACAGTATACACTGACAGAGAATTGCACAAAAGACAAAAGATAAAGGTAGGCAGAGGCAATGTTGAACAATGGCATGGAAAAACACAGCAGAATCTATTTATCACACCATCCCTGTCACATCCAGCAGTGTTTTAATCTCATTTCCTCTTGAGCGATGTAAGCAAAAGAATTTTTTTTTAATATAATAGTTAAAGCAGTTATTATAGCACACGTCTACGTGCCAAGATGTGAGAATATGCACATGTTGGTGAATTTGTACAACCTGCATACGTGTTATCAATATCTTGTTATTTTTATTATAGTTCTAATGAATTCTGTTGCCAATTGTGAGATGTTCACTCTTCATTAGCTCCATTTTTAATTATCTTCTAAGTTTTTTTTTTTTTTTTNTTTTTTTTTTTTTTTTTGCTGTCTCCTATTCTTTGTACATGGAACATTTGACATTACATCTTTTTTCATGTTATAATTTTCATAACAACTGCGTGGTCGAGAACTTCTTCTTGAAACGGAGCTCCAGCAGCCCTGAGAGAATTGCTGAGAATGGCTTTACCTCTGCGGTTCCCCGTTGAGGATCATCACAAGGGAGGATGCCCATAGTGACCACGGCTGTCAGATGTTGTTGCCACGATGCCGAAGAATGATTGGGTTTATGGATCCAGGTTGCGGTGTCTGACAGCGCAGGGGGAGATGCTGCCACACCTGGGAGAAAAGACACTGGCAGAATGTGAAATGTTTCTGAGCAAGGTCACTCGAAGGGTCATTGTGAGACCTGTCACCTGTCCGCCTACTACTGACAATTCACAGGCTGTCCTTATGGTACATACGGAGAATTTGGGCTCTGAATTCTTTCTTTGTTTTAATAGGAGTCAGGCTTATTCTTTGACTGGCTCTGTGTGAGGTGGTTCTGTAGACAACAATGTCCTGGCTTAAGAAAGTTTGACACAATCAGACACGCGATGTTTCTGTTCAGACGGTGAGTATTCAGATAGTATTAAAATGCAGTTGAAGCTTCTGATTGTTAACATCTGAAGAAATTAATTTTTAATTGCACAGGACTTTTTTTTTTTTTTTTTTTTTTACACAGATACCTTGCCTGCAAAAGTGCTGCACACGAGCACCCCATTTTCAAGTCTGACTCATGTCTAGCCATGTCTGTGGCAAGAGCAGCCAGTATCACTGATGTCAGAGCTGCTGGCGATGCTTGTTTTCATGAGTGACATGGTTTGATAACTCAACTCCGCCACAGCAGCTCTCCCTCTTTCATCGCGTCTTTCACAAGATGAGTTCAGAATGCTTCCTAGAGAGGTGGGCTTACTGACAATCCCGCTGCCATAGCCCGTGACAATTTTAATGATTGATCACTCTCCTCTTGACTGCAGAGAGAGGGAAGAGACCAAACCACAGAGCAAAAATGGAGAGGGAGGATAGAGGGGCATGGGCAATCCCACAAGGTCACAGTGATGTCCAGTCTTTTGTTTTCAGTGGTGAGATCAGTGGCCTGTGCAACCGCAAGGGGCAGAATAACCGGCGGCCTGGCAGGAACAGATGTTCTTACACAATGAACATGCACTTGGTTGGATGCTTATTCACTAAATTCAAGGGGCTGACTTCCCCTTTTTTAAAAACAAAGAAAAATACAGCAAAGAGTCATGCCTTTCCACCTGTAGGCCTGTCTCAGGGAAAAATGTTGCTGAGGCAATCAGACCTATATAGTGTGATTTACTCCCCACAAAACATATATTCATACAACAGATGTGCATCTATTTATAACCAAGATAATAACATTAAAGTGGTAATATGGAATGGGATATTTCAGTGCTGTAGTAGCTCGGCAAACAATTCCGCCAGCTGTTTAAATCAGAGAGAAATGTGAAATGGGAAAGCATTTCCAGTGAAAATGGGTGACAGCAAGAACAGTAACTTGTGATCCATTAACAGAAACATAAACATTTCCACTAAGGGTTGAAAGAAAACACCAGAGTACTTTACACACCGAGACACTGTAGCCCATCTGGAAAGAGTAAAATCTTATATAGACAATTTACTTTTAATAACAGAGCTTCAACAAAAAATAGGATCAGAGTGGCCCCTGCATGGCCTTGATGTGCCATTCCATGACTTTTCCATGACCTTCCATTACTGAGTCAGAGTGCTTTTGGGTTTGTAAATGCTTTCTATTTAAAGGAATAATCCACGACGACTATGATGAAAACCAATACTGTAACAAATATTTGAAGTTGTGAAGTATATTTTAATGTATTCTCATGTGGTGACCAAACTCCTTGATCTTTCTGACTTCCACGGAGAATTGATGAAACTCCGCAACTTTCTCTTTTTAAAGTACACACTGAAAATCTCCATATTCCAGAATTTCCATGAACTCTTGCAAATCCTGTGGAATGTTGCCAAGATAATGAATTAATGATTAACCTACTCACGTCAGTAGACAGTGTATTAGTTTCTCAACACAGCAACTCCCCCTTCTTTTCATTTTCACTCACAGCTCTGTTCTGTAATGCTCTGTATTCCATTCATAGATTCCTTATTCTTGTCACCATCAACTGAAAACATCAATTCTCCTCACTTCCTGTCATTGTGTATAGTCTATAAAAGCTCTGTTAATACCAACAGCAGTCCAAGGACAGGCTTTTAAGGTGAAACCTGGTTCAGGAATGGTTAGGAAAATGACTTGCACAGTCCATTATGTCACCCTCTGTACGTTCCTGTGTTTATGTGTGTGTGCTGTCTGTATGTTCTTTCATTTGGAATGTAAACTAATGTTCAAGTGTAAGGAAGGGTTTTTACAACCTCAACATATCTAACAATTACCTGGCAAGAGGAGATCTGGTAATCAAGGTGAAACACGGTCTTTCAGGCGGCTGATCTCAGTAGCACAGTCCTAAACAGGACCGATTCCATTTCATTAGCACAGCCAGCCTGTGGGCATCTTGAGTTTTGTTGGCCAATAAATGACCACAGCCATTCATAACTCATTGCCTCCCTCTGCTGGTTTTTAATGGATCGAACTATACAGGCTATTTTACAGCTGACATGCCACATACCCTTTTAAAAAATCAATATATTATCTGTGGTACTCAATCATGAGTTTATAACCAACTAATCCAATGGTATCACTATAATTTTACTTAAAGCGACATGCACTATGTCTGTGGTGAGTTTATAGTGACCCTATCATGCTTTATGGTATTTTTATCTCCTGTTATACTGGTGTAATATTCTGGTAATATCTGTACAGATACTTGTGTGTCTCTAATGATCAATATTGAGTTTCATGTGCTTTGAGGTATTCTTTCTTACATTGTACTATAATATTCTAATAGTAATCCTCTTGGAATTTACAATAATGCTTGGGATATGGTATTTTCTCTCCCACTTTATCACTTTAATAATCCTATAATATTCTTATATAGGTGTTAGAGCGAAGTCATCATTTTGCTATCATATTTGTCATGTCCCTCTTATGTTCCTTTTCAATATGATGTGACTTCAGGTCTATTTAATCTGGTTTATTGTGTGGTTTATGTGTGGTCAGGGTAGCAGGGAGATGTAGGAGAAAGATCATTTTTAATCATTTAACTTAATAGTAGTGTTAATAATATTGTAAATATTAAACAGCGTTTTATGGTCTATATTTTGAGTCAAGAGGTCAGTAGTTGACCATTTTGGCATTTTTAGGAAAATCACAACCAGCGTATCTGTAGATTTATATCCTAAAATTTGAAAACATAATTTAGGAATATGAATAAATGCACTTGGAAATTATCCTCGTCATTCATTTATTTATTTATTTGGGGCGAGGGGGGACAATGCATGATTGGAGAATGTACAGTATATTTGCCTTATAATTAATAGTACCATTGTCTACAAACTCTTATGCAAAGCTGCAGTAACTCTACCAAACACTTTTAAATTCTACCTCTAGTTTTTAGATGTCTTTAAATAGTGTGTAAACCACAAAGATCAATAGGATACTTAATTTTTAATGTTTTATTCTCTATAAACTTTTTTTAAACAATGAATTTGCAATTACATTATTAAAAAAAAAACTTACATATCAATGACGTGTCAGTATGGTTATTCTTTCATATTATTCAACAGTGATTACACTGAATAACATTTTTTTGTTGTTTTTGTAGTTTGTTTGGTTATTAAGTGTAGCATTTACATCAACAAACCAGTAGGCGTCTCCCTACTCCACGAAGTTGTAAGTCTTTATGGCTGCGCTGCTATGTTCAATTCACCGAGTCGCCATTTTGAAAACCAAATCGTTCACAGCACACCCACCCTGAGTACTGGAACTATGCCGCGGGGCCGGCCTCGCAAACTGAGAGTTATAAGCAACGACGGAACAGGTAACAAATACAAAAATGCATCGAATAAAAACTACAGACTATGAGCTATCCATATAACCTAGTATCGTTTAATTAAACATCTCCGTACCGCAGATAATCTCACTTGAATATAGTGTATATAGTCCCCGGATATAGTATTGCGGGTGGGATTTGCTTTGTGCGGCGAAGGAGTGATTGAGGCGGAATGATATTAATAACATTTGGGTGGCTCTTCTTATTGGCTTCCAGTCTAAATTGGTGTCCGCGAGGGAAGTGTAGTTGTACGGTGTGGCGTTAGTTAATGTCCGCTTTTTGCATTTTAACGTTTTTTTTATAATATATCGTTAGCTTGTTGTTGCTAACTAGCTCGCTTTGCTATCGTTAGCTTGGTGGCTAACGCTCAAATGTTGCTCATTGTTTTGATTCTGTAAAGGATGCCAACCGTACCATCGAAACTGCAGCTGCTACTCCCGTTAGGAGTTAGGTCCACGAAATAAAAAAAAAAAAAAAACCTTGAGACTTCTTAAATTATGGTTTGTTGTGCATTATATTTATTAGCACCGTCATGACACCGTCAGAATAGAATAGTGGATTTTTTTTTTTAAGCTGGAAAAGAGGTCGCTAGTTACTACACTTTAAGCTAATTAGCTAACTTCAACCAAATATTAGCATGTGACACTGCAGATGGAGAACATTACCTGTCCGAAATTCAACAAAACCTCACATTACGTGCAAAATTCACATTTGATTAATTTCCACAAATTTAAATACGATGCTACACGTGGTATTGCTGTTCAGCTATGCTTGAAATTGAGCATCAGAATGGGCGGATAGCGATTTTAGTGGAACCTTATTGTGGAATATTTTGCAGCAAAAGTTTCTACTTATGATCGTCTAAAAATCAGTAAAAATGCACTATTCTGAGTCTCTTGTAATGCAGTAAGTACCAATACATAAAGTGAACACCCCAACATATTTGCACTTGTCCAAAAATATGAAATAATGGGGATCCACTCTGAAATATGACTCTAGAACATATTTGCTATGGGTAAGGGAGATGAGAGTGTGAGTGAAACCAGTGGCAAAAAATAATGATTTTTGTGAGACCTTTATTACCCTGAAAAATTTGAAATAAATAGATGCAATAGATAGATGGAAACTTTATTCATCTCACAGGAAAATTCAGGTGTCTAGTAGCTCCAATAAAACATAGTATTACAGTTACAGTAAAGCTCAATAAAAGGATAATAAAAATGCACGGAACAGTCAAGATACTATACACAAATTTATTTACATATGTACATGCAAACAGTAAATCACTAAAAATTGGCCTAATTATGATGCTAAAGTAAGTTGTATGAATGTATCCATTACCATAAAAAACATAATTGATGCTCTTCCATTTCCATGTATCAGTAACAGCAGTGAAGCAGCAACTTGCAGATCTGAATGTAATGCAGCCTTTTTTTTTTTTTTTTTTTTTTTTTTTTTTAATAAAATTGGTTATATCTGCAAGTCACATGTTTTCCAGATATCTAGGGTAGAATAGCAAAGACTATGCTACCCTGCATATCTATCAGCCCGTTTATGCTTATTACTGGTACTGTTACCAATGGAGAGATTTTGTGTGTTGTGATCCCACCCTGGAATAAAAGGGAATAACTAAATGTACTTTCCAATTAAAAATCAGTTTTTAAGAAATACTGAATATGGGTAAAAGTATCACTAGTTTCAGTTCAGAAGTTATTTTAATCTGTTATTACCTCACCTACCACTACACTGAAATTCAAGTGGCAGGGTCATTATAAGATGTCTATGATGCATAATTTGATGGACATTGTGGTTTATTTAAGATTTAGTACAGATATAAGCCACTGGCGTTGGTAGACAGTTTTATTCATGAAATAGGTTGTGGCTAAACATAGCACCTGTTTAATTGAGGAGGTAGTGGCAGATGTATCCCGTCTATTCCAAGTTTTGTCGTCAGGATGAAACCTCTTAAACCAGATGAGGATACTGAAGTGTTTGTGTGTAATTGTCAACAGATGCAGATGTCTGTGCTAAGGATGAAAGTTTCAGAGATGGGGAGATCAAGGAAAAGACATGCACAATATGCTCCCAGGTCTTCACCACTGAGAGCCAGCTACAGAGGCATCTCCGTGAACATGAGGCCAATGACAAGGCAAGTATTGCCACATACAGAACATACTGTTGCCTTAACAAAAAAAATAAACACAGAACAACATGGTTCCCTCTACATTATCTGCACTCTATTTTATATTCGTATATCCCTCACTTTCATTTTCTCCAGTTCAATCGCAGCCTGATGTTGTTGGTCACTAGGAGCTAGTACATGACGGGTTACGTAATCAAAGTATGAAGCGAGTCTGTCAGGCGAGGAAATGCATGCAATAAATTGGCTGTAATCGATTTATTACATGCCTGAATGCATGAATTACAATCACAACTCACCTTCCTCAGACTGCAGGAGGAGAGGTTACAATTGGCCAGTGTAAAAATTAGGCTGGACATTCACATAACTCAATCACATAACAATGAAAAAGAAAAAAAAATGTGCATGCCAACATAAATCATTTTAGTACCAGGCTGAAAAAAATGATGTGCGTCCTTGTATATAATCAAAGCTGTATTGCATGGTAATGTCTCAGCTACAGGGCAGATTTGGAGTTAGCTGGGTGTCCAGCATCATAGCTGTTGTTACACAGCTGTATTATGCATGATGCTCTATAGCCATGCTGTGTAGAAGGTGTTTCAGCATCTTTAGCTTGGCTGATGTCTCACTCTCTGCAAGACTGGAGCTGAAGTAAAAGGATATTTTTGTCATGCTGTGGAAGACAGCTCAGATCTGTCACTGGTGGGTGTCAACTGCTTTGAAAGCTTATTGAGTGTGTGTTGCAAGCAATACCGTGGGTGTACTCTTGCATTCAGACCTTGTAATACGTCCATACAGACGACATAGTCTCAATCATAACAGACACAGATGTCTGTGTTCTGGTGCAGCACCATGAGGACATAATTTATCTGAATAATCAGGCAACTGCAGCTCCTTTTTATCCTTGGAGCCATTCCATTCTCATTGTTAAAGTGTATAATATTCATTATCTGTTGATATACTGAATGAAGGTTTCTGTCAGATTTGTCACCCATCAAATAAATATTGTGTGTTTTGGTCTTCTGCACTCTTTTGTTGGCTTCTCTTCTCTCCCAAGTAACTGGACAGAGTTATGTGGATACTTGTTTTATTTTTTAGGGAACAGATGCTTTTTATCTTGAAAAAAAAATGTATAGGCATTATTATCAAGGCCGTTCTACTTATAATGGTAGTCAATAAATAATGTTTAACATAACTTATTAACTTAATGTGTTACTTTTTACATTTAGTATTTAATAATTTGTTAGTTAACACCAACAATACAAAATCTTTTTTAAATTTAGTTGTTTGCACAAGAAAATTTGTGCAGAGCAGGAAGGAAGCAACTGGAGCCTTATACTGTACATACTGTACATGTTTTCCCTGGTTTCAGAACGTATTCGGGTTCAGTCTTTTGCATTAATTGATGAGTCATGCTTGGACTTTTTTTTCTTCACACCATGCTACAACAACACAGTAGGAGAGAGTGAAGAACTTGATGTCCATTGGCTGTTTCGCTGATTTGGACTCTTTTCTGTCATGAAAAGAACAGACCATGGCCCTGCTTCATTTCATTTGAAGCCGTAGTGCCATTGTGGGTCTTTTCCAATTTCAAGGTCACTATCCTTTTATAAGTAGATACTTTAAACTGGCTGAACGGCAGCAAACTTGAAGCTCGTGTCACTCGTGATTGGTCACACAGTCACCTGCAGGAGAACCGATGTGTTCCCTGAAATTAGGACTGCTGTTCTCATAAAAATGGGATTTAATATTGGAGCTATTTCCATCTCATAGCAAATTACTTTTAATTTTGTCTGCTAATAATCTGTAACAACACATCATGATTTTATCTCTTTCTCTGCCTTTCTTTGTCTCTGGATGAGATGCTTAAAAATCATTCATGGATGAAACATTGCTTATGATTATATTATAAAATGAAATCCTATCACCCATTCAGTATGAATGGGTGCAGACCTGATGATTGAAACAAGTCTTAACCTCATCTTGAAATATTGCATCGTAAAAACAGCACAGCACCAAACATATATCTGTGGGATATTTATTGGATTGTTGATCAGTGTCACAGACATTTAACCTTTTCATTTAAATAATGAGTTATCTATTTATTTAGTTTTTCCTTTTATCTTCTTCCCCTCTTTCTCTTGTCTTCTCTTGTTTCTCCTCTTCCTTCTCTTTATATTCCAATGTTCTGTTATTTTAACTTTTTCATTTTAATCCTTTGCAGCCTCATCGATGTGACCAGTGCCCACAGACGTTTAATGTGGAGTTCAACCTCGTACTCCACAAGTCCACACATATGACCTCTGACCCCACTTGCCCTGTGTGCCATAAAAAGTTCTCCCGTGTGGCTAGCCTCAAATCCCACATCATGCTACATGAGAAGGAGGAGGTTCGTAAACTTTTGTGCTCTGATCAACATGAAAACCATCGTGTGACTTTTACCATGTTATGTAGGTACAAATGAGAAGTAACTTTATTTCCCTGTTTTCTCTCCTCTGCCTCCTTTGCCGTCCCTCCTGTAGAATTTGATGTGTGCCGAGTGTGGAGACGAGTTCATTCTTCAGAGCCAGCTCTCTCTTCACTTAGAGGAGCACCGTAAGGACCTGTTGGGCTTCAAACTGTACATCTGTAAAACCTGCAACAGGGAGTTCAAGACGTCTGCCAACCTTAAGGAACACATGAAGAGTCACATGAAGAGTCACATCAAAATGAGGTCAGACGTGACTTGAGACGCTAATGTAACTTTAGCGAATCAACTGAAAAGGTAGCTTAGTAATTCCATCCATCTCTCTGCAAATTGTAATGAGAAAAAAGCACTCAGTGATTAGTTTATTAGAAAGAAGACGTGATGGCCAGAAATGTCTGATTTCAGCTTTTATCCTCATCAAGTCCTGTCTGATTATTCTAAGAGAGGATGAGGTCAAGCTATAGGTTATCGTTAAAGACAAACAGCTATATACACATATAGTACATCCATGTCTGTGTACGTATAGTAACTCAGTGTGACGTTTTTTTGTTATTTACTCTTTCCTCAGGGCGCTCACTTCTAGTTCCAGAAACTACAAGAAGAACATTGATCGCAGTGGGTTCTCAAACAGCTGCCATCACTGTGGAAAGGCATTCAAAAAACCCAGCCAGCTTGTCAGGCACATAAGAATACACACAGGTGAGCAAGAACAGAGTGAAGGGATGATGTTGTTTTTGTTGTGGTGAGCTAATACACATTTCTGGTTTATGCTCAAAGGAAAACAAAAAAAAAAAAAAAAAANAAAAAAAAAAAAAAAAAATGAAGGAGGATTGTTCAAAAGTGCTGCTAGTTCAGTGTCTTTTGATAGATATTGTTTTACCTACTAATTTTATCAAGGCACAAATTCTATAATTCTCTAAATTTAATTATTTAAAATGTATTAACATCTACAGCAATTTGAGGTTTCTTTTTTCTTTTCTTTTTTTTTACCATGTTATGTAGGTAAGCTTTCAACAGTAAGTTTCATTGCTTGCCAATTTAAAGGTACATTACCGACAGAATTATTACATTTAATGTTATCTAGTCCAGGCAGAGTTTGACAGTAATATTAATAAAATTAAAGAAAATGCCATGAAATATAATCTCACCAACAGATATGAATAGGAATAGGAACAGCAGTACTGTTGGGTTTAATTTTTTTTTTTTTTTTTTTTTTTTTTTTTTTNTGGGTTTAATTTTTTTTTTGTTTTTTTTTTGTTTTTTTTTCTTACAGTAACTACACATGCAAGGATTAACATTTACACTGGCCAATCAATACAGAGCAGTGTTAGCAACATGTATCCTAGCATAGCATCTTTAGCAACAGCTGGAGCTCATGCCTAGTGGATGGATGGATGGATGGATGGATGGATGGATAGATAGATAGATAGATAGATAGATAGATAGATAGATATTCTTTATTTTTTTTCTAAACACTTAGATTCATTTTCTTTCCTTCTTGACTATGTACTCTAATCCTATTAAATCTTCTGAAGTTTGTTGTGGCACGTTCACCATTTCTGAGGAACAGGATGTCTCACCTCAGTTCATCACTCTGAACTAGTACAGAGGCATTGTCTTAGTAAAGTCTATTTATGCCATTTAAACTGTAACAATCTTGTGTTGCCTGCTGCTTTTGCAGCCTCATGAGTTCACTTAGTGCAGCCAGTAGCTTCCACCCACATGCTTACACATCATCATGTTAATTTGTTTGTTTGGCAGGCTGGCTATATGACTAATAGTGGAGAGAGCTGATCCCACTGTGCTTAGAATCTCAAACAGCCCTTCTACTGATAGGGTGAATACTTTGGGAGGCCTGCATGCATGCACATACACAGACACACACACATCTCTGATGCACAACATACACAAAAATGAAATTAGAGAGAAAGTGCTTATTTAGGCTTAAAATTAATACAAAAAAATTGGCCTCTCTTAGTATCATGGTGACAACGGAATTTAATCATGCTGATGCAAAATTATGTTTGTCCATTAATATTTTCTACTTCAGTATTTTTTTTTTTTTAATATTGAATAAATGAGTGAAACTGTTTTGTTTTTTGTGCTTTCTTTGGGAAATGTACTTATATTTTTGGAAGCTGTTGGTGAGCTGTCTTCACCACTGGATCACCTCATTTATGGTGTCTTCTTAAAGCAGGAAACAGGCATTTGGTGCTTCATAAAATAAAAACAAAGCGATTTATTCCTTTTTTTTTTTTTTTTNTTTTTTTTTTTTTTTTAATCTGGGTGTATTTCAATGCAAATCGTAAAACACACAAAACAGCAATGTATTTGTGAAAAAAACACTCAGTGGACTTTTGAGGTATTACAAATGTCCTGGGAAACAAACAGGAAAAACCATGTTGGACTGTAGTGAAAGACTTTGACTGTCATGTGGCCATAGACGTAAACACGTGTCGCGATTTTCATCTCAGAATTACAATCTCAAATTGTCATTAATGTTTTGAATGTCCTACCTTTAATGGCTGATGTTTGATCTATGCTTGACCTTTGCCCTTTCACAGGTGAGAGGCCCTTTAAGTGCACACACTGTGGCAAGGCGTTCAACCAGAAGGTGGTGCTGCAGACTCACATGGTGAGACACACCGGCGAGAAACCTCACCTCTGCATGTTCTGTCCAGCTTCATTCTCTCAGAAGGGCAACCTGCATTCCCATGTGCAGAGAGTTCATTCCGAGGTAAGGGTGCACTTCTGTGACTTTGTAAGTTCCTTCATTTTCTTGGCTGCTTCATTCAAAATTTAGTCTCATTTACATAATTTATACCCCATGAGGTACAGCTGCAAAGAATAAAAAAAACATCCATTTTGGAATCATCATTAAATGATGAAACCTAGCCTGCGAGGCAGTAAAAACTGCAGCAATTTCTTGCTTTTATATGAGTGCAAAACAGTGTCAGAAAAATAAAATATACTTTGACTTGAGCACTCAAACATTTAATCTACACGATAAAAAAAAAAAAAATCGCTGCAGCAGAGTAAAAACAGCCTGTTTGACTCTGACTTGCTGCTTAAATTCTGATGAGCATATTGGTGAAAGGAGTGGCTTTAATGCATACATCTATAGAGATAAGCAAACATAATTTAAGTTAATGTGAGTTTAAGTACATCAATTGTGTCACTCCCTAATAGGCTGGGTTAAATGCAGAGGACAAAGTCTGGGATGCTGCTCCTGTTCCTCTGTTGCTGTCTGACACTTGTTTATCCATTGCAGCTCCTCCATCCAGAGCTGAGCTGTTGTAAACCAATGATTGTGTATCCAACAGAAGCCATTATTAACAACATTCAGCAAAGGAAAATATGCATCACATAAGTCTCTTAACACATTGAATTTATTAAATGATGGTAACCTTATTTCAGCCAACTTTGACACATTCATTACTACGTAAATCCTCATTTTAATCCTATGGGAGCATCATCAGTGTTGTAGATTTGTTTTCACTGCCAACAGAAAGGATTTTCTTTGTCAATTTAATTAATATGCTTTCTAGGCAACACACATTATTACTTTTAATGTCATCTACGTAGTTTTTGAAATCACTGTTTAGGTGTTATGAATTTTCAGCCTTTAATTGGACTGCATGAATAAACAAGAAAATTAAGAAAGAAAAAGAAAACAAAGAAAATTCAAAATCAATGCTTCGCTTCTCCTACTTTCACATGAATTGTAAAAATCTTAGCTGCAGGATGTTTTGAGCTTACTCCTTTTCTTTCCCAGTGCGCGTGACAAATGAAATTTCACACATGCTTAAACGGAGGAGATTTTTGAATATCATTATATTGTTTGAACCAAAGATTCAAACAGTATAACAATATTTTCATTGACTAATTGAAGAGGAGGAGGAAATGAAAAAGAAAGAACACAAATATTTGAATTGCTAATGTCCTGTTCATCATGCACAGCAAAAACCTGAACTACAATTTCATTCCACTTAACCAGTTTTTAGTAATTAATTAGCTTTTCTTGTATTCAGGTTGTCATCCAAGATATTTCAGTCTCTCTTTGCACACTCCCTTCACTCATACGCTAATTTCCCAACCCTCCTGTTCAGCTTATTACATTCAATTTAGGAGAACACTTTGTCATGTTTTTAGCATTTCAGAAAGGGAGTAAAATGAAATCACAGTTCTTTGTTCTTCATTTGGTTCTTTTCTTTTTAAATTTCTTTACAGCAACCCATTTTAGAGAGCAATTCTTATTCATCCAAATAAATTAGGCATGACTTGGGTTTCCGCTTTCTATTAGTGGTAACACACAGGTGAGAGGTACTAATTAAAGTCCTCCCTAGGTGTTAAAATGTTCATGTTGACACGTTATGAAAGCTTCTGTGTGTGAATGTCCATTGGTAGCTTTCATTAACAAAGCCATTAATGGATGGAGTGATGTGGGGGGAAGCTTGTCTGGGTCAGTTTGACAGCCTGATTGTAAAGCAGCACAATGATCTTCATCAGAGCAGATGCACTGGATCCCAAACAATGGATCTGGCTCGTTGCTTAGTGTTAGTGCATTTTAATAATCAGGTAGCAAAGCCTTACAGAATAAAATATGCTTTGTGTATACAGACTAATGCTCCACCCCCATTGTGTTGACTGATGTGGTTATTTGCTGCTGAACTGAAGGTTAAAATTCTTTGAGAATAACTGAGTCTGTATAGAAAGCCAGTATAAGCAGTCATCTACGTATTGGGAACTTGTTTTACCTCATCCATGGTGTTAGAAAGAGTCTCTATGTGCTTCTATGGAAGATAAGAGAAATGTTGCATCTATTTCTTTGAGTAGCTTATTTGGTCAAATGCCAATTTTATTTCCAACATTTTATACTTTCTTTACTTTATTTAAACAAAATAGGCTTTTTTTTTTCCCTCTTCTTGCTAACATGTATGTGTCTCTTTATACTAAATGCCCTTGATGGGGACAGATGAATGAATTACTACTGGAAAGCCAACCAGCAGGACTATTTGAATAATGCATCTAATTTTCACAAGTGTCCTTCAGTTTCCACTTCCAGAGCAGATTTGTTCTTATGATTGACCGACTTTATGAATAAATTATGGTGATCAGATGCTATTTACAATAGGTTTCATGAACAGATGCGTACTTAGCCAAAGTCATATAAATAGCATCTAAATATCTTCCTTATCAGGGATTCAAGTACTAACAGTCAGGAAAAAAGTTTCATTATGCACTAAAAAGGCTGAATTTGTACTATACCAAGTTTCTAAATCCATTTATCCAGGGACCAAAATCAGCTGGAGACTTCTAAAAACATGCATCAAAAACCCAAAACTCAATGTTCCAGGTTGTGTTGTTGTTTGCATTAGATCTTTATATCTATAAAGTATATGAATGTATTTGAATTTGAATGAAGTCAAAAAGGTTGTAGGTATAGAGTATCTATATAGAGAGTGTACCTCTGTGCACACTTATGATACACACTAATATATTCTGACTCTTGACCCCAATATGTCATTTGAATTTCTTGCTACCTCTAAGAGCACAGGTTCATTATCTCAATTTATTCCTTCCTTTTGAAGTTCAAAGATCTTATTCCACAGCCTCCCTCCAGTTCTAGAACTGATCTTTTCTTGTAGTACCAACAATCACAATGGCCATTCCAGAAATTATTACCATGACATCTTTAGCCTCCTGCTAGTCCTTTTCACGAACATAAAAAATGTGCCTTCCACCCTGATCAGTTGCTTCTTCAATTGCAACACTCTCCAAATATAAGTCAAAATCCCCAATAATTTACCTGTCTTATTTCAATGCTGCACTAGTTGAACCTTTGTTTCCTCCAAACTCCACGGAGGCAAAAGATTAGAGAGATGATTGCTCGGCGTACTCAGTTAATGCTAATCCATATGGGTGTCAATGCAAAAAGAAATCTGCTGTTTTTGATGTAGTTGTGTTAGCCATCTGTTATTCAGACATGAGGGACCAAGACTCTTCATCAGGGCATCTAGAGACATAATAAGATGACTGCACTTGTATTCTAATTAAAAGTCCACACTAATTTTTCCTCATTTCAGATTTAGTGATGTCAGAACACTGAATTTTACAAATCATTGCCACTCAGTGTGGAAATACTTAACTATACAAAGGAAGGGGGCACACTAGCAAACCTCTGTAATAATGTATGTGTGTGTGTGTGTGTGTGTGTTTTTTAAAAATTTATTCCAAATACATTTTTAATGAGGTTTGAAAGTCATAATCATAGCTTAGACAAGAGTAAGGGTAGGTATCATGTCTGCTTTGTGTCATTGCTGTTATGGCAGAATATATTGGGAGCTGGTGGGTGGCAAAACTCACAATACAACACTCAGTTGCCCCTACACATATTAATACAGATGACTGTCTGCTGTGAGTAAATACTTTAAACAATCTATCAGGTTAATATGAAATATTCCTATATCTTTCCTTTACTTTTTACCATAATTTGTGAATATGATTGTAACGGTGTACACGCTATTTACGACTTGTAGTTCCTTTGGTATGAATATTTGATCACAATGATCACCTTTTCTAAAAGGTTAGAAAAACAAGCTTGTGACTGGAGTATAATTTTGAGTGAACTGTGAACAAGTGAAATAGAAGTGTGAGCCTCACCTTAATTTTTAACTCTGAGAGACCCTTGAGCAAGGCAGTTAACCCCAACTAATCCAGAGGAGTCACCAGCTGATAAGAGTGTACTACTGAGCAGCATCCAGGTGTGTGAATGTGTGTGTAACTGAGTGTGGAGCAGTGTAACAGGTATATGCAACTTATATGATGTGACTTTACGAATAATGAGCAATCAGGGCAGAGAATCCAGAGCCTGTTTTACCTCAAAACAGAAGCACAGCAAGGAGAACAAAATGTCAGGGCTAATGTGTCTGTGTTTCTTTTGCTTTTTCAGGCTAAAGGGGTTCCACTGTATCCATGCATGGACTGCAGCTGTGTGTTTAAGAAGCTGGGCAGTCTGAATGCCCACATCAGCAAGATGCACATCTCTGTGATTGAAGAGCCCTCCAGCACTCCGGTGAGAGAACAGTATGAAACCAGTAACAAAACACTGCAGGGGTTCTCCTTGGCTGTGTTTCATGCAGTCTGAATGTAATGAGACATATTAGACATCTTTCCATGCAGATAAACAAAAAGAAATTGACTGTTGTTGCAATTATCTGCCGTCATACGTAAAGATGCTGAGTGTAATTGTCATACCGAGGTAAGAAGAACTGAAATAAGTTTATACCACGATCTAGAGAAGCCTTCTCAGATGCATAGCTTCTTCTTCTTATTTGAAAATAAAAGGATTAATGTTGCATGAAAATACCTTTCTTGTTACACCTATTTTTCTCTATTTGGGTACATTTTTAGAATATAGTGAAAAATTATTTGATTTTGCCAACATTTTTTCCCTTCTGTAATTTGAAGTTTGCCACTATTGCTCAGTCAGAAGGAGATGGATTAAAATGATTGATGGTTCAGTACAGACTAACAAGGTTATACTGTATGTAAAAAAAAAAAAAAAGAAAAAAGAAAAAGAAAACACAACCAATCTGTTTGGTGAATGTGCATGGGTAACCATAGCTACTTTGTGTATTATTTCACTGAATTTGATCACACAATGTATATCTTAACCTGTCAGTGATTCAGACATGGTGACTAATTGGTATTTTATACAGTAATGGCAAAAGCTTTGCTCATTTTCTGCTACTAAGAACCCCTAATAAAAGAAATCAGTCAACTATAAAATTATGGCTTGACCTAGTCTTGTGATTGCCAAAATTGCCACATTTGTCTTCATCCACTTTTTATGCATCATGCTAACTTATTTCTCCTTCCGCTCCTCTGTCTGCTCTCCTACAGGAGGCAGAGACGGCAGGTCAGGCACCTGGGGGACCAGAGGGCGGTGAAGGGGTGTCAGATGTCATCCAGCAGCTTCTAGAGCTGTCCGAACAGGTCAGTGGGGAGACGGCCCAGCCCCAGCCTCCAGAACCAGCTATTACCATGGAAACATCAATTAATCAAGACATCCTACAGGTGGGCATGCACACACATGCACAAACACACAAACACATGATGTCAAAATCAGTCCTTTTTAGGTAGCTGGAATGTTTAGGGTCATACAGACTAAAGTTGGGAACCTTGTGCCTTAATCCCAAACCTTTTTCATACTAATTACACTAATTTAAAAAAACAACATTGTTAAACTGGATGATAAGCTGGATAGAACTTTCCTGATAAATACAGATAATACTAACAAGTATAATTGTGCCTATAGCTTTGTCACACTGTGACAAATACATCAGGACAAAGTTCTCTTAACTCTAAACGCAAATGTGAAATGAACCTCTTGTAGAAATGAGGATGGACAAAACAGCCAGATTTTGGAGGTTGTACTTTATCAGTCTGATATGTTCACAATTAGGAACAAACATGCAAATCCACACACAAAGCAGAAATTGACAGTTTAGATCTCAAAAGTTAATGGTGCCAGGAGTGTGGGGATGATTTTGAAAGGAGACTGGACTGCTGACAGTGTGAAAATATATTTGAACAGAGAAGGAGATGAAAAGAAGCGAGCAGAAACTTTGGAGAAATGTTTTCCATGAACTCCACGAAGTCTTATCACTGAAATTATGTTTGGCTGAAACCAGATGATGTGCTCTGTCAGGCTGCTTGCTTTCAGTGTTTGAAAGGCAGAATTTTCTTCACAGTGGTGAGAATAAGATGCACATAAAAGAAATGTGGCAGTGTGAAAATGAAATTCTTCCAAGGAAGCTTTACAGATGAGTTCTGCTGGAGAGATGAATAAAGCCTCTGCTCTCCAACACAAAAGGAAATGATTCTGAGCTGTGGCCAGAATTCACTGTCCCCTCATGCTTCAGGTTTAGGGTTTTGGACATCTCACATGTTAGGCTCTTTTTGTACAATTCATTTGTCTTGAGAAAACATTTTCTTGTAGTTGTTATGTAAAGATTTCTCTTCCTGAATAAGATTTTTTTTTAAAAACGGCTTTCTGCTTTGTTTCTGCAGCAAGCGTTGGAGAACAGCGGGCTGAGTGTGGTGCAGTCAGAGAGTAATGCCTCTTCTAGGCAGTCACAGAAGCAGTCCACTGAGGGTGCTACTGAAGACAGCAAGAAAACTCACGGTCCAGACAAACAACACAAGGAGAAGAAAAGGAGCATTTTAAAAAGAACTATACAAATGCCAGGTAGGATGGATGCCACAGAACGCTGACATGTACCTTTCTGAAACACTGTACGACTGTGATAAACATGTGAGCATGAATCAGTTTTGTCAGGTTATGTTAAAACTGGAGTCAGCTTCACAAATTCTTTGCCAGAAAGAGTTACTTGTTTATCTGCTTTCCATATATTCATAAAATTAATGTTTTGTTTACTGGCTGCTGTTCAAAATGAAAAAGCAATTGTAAGGCACAAACAGGAAGGCACTCTGAGGGTGCATACCTTAAGAATTTTATAGTTAGGGGTGCACACACACTTTTCAGTCTAGTGGTACTGAAATGAGTACCAAGAGATTGTTTTGTTTGTTTTTTTTTGTTTTTTGCCGGGGATGGGGGGTGGGAGGGGTGAGGACTGAGGTAACCCGAGATGTCCCAGTCTTTATACTGGCTAGTGCAATTAAGGTGAGCTGCAAAATATTTATAACATTTGGAAATAAAGCATTAAAACACATTGTACAGATGTGCTGTAGATTACTGTCATCAGCTGTGACAAACTGAATCTGATTGGCTGGCAGAGGCCTCCGTATTTTCAGTGAAGTGCCTCCGTGCAGATTATCTAATACTGTGAAACTTCTACAAACTTACCAAGGACCTTTTTTGATCACTGCACACTGTGTATCTGTTTTCGTTTTTCGCTGCACCATTGATGGAGCACAAGGATGCTCTTTTTAGTCGTTATAAACTGAAGGATTAGTCGGAAAGAAAATTAATTCAAAATGAAGATAATAATTAGCTGTAGTGCTACTCATCCAACAGAAACACTGAATAGCTGCTTTTCTTTATCTTCTGTTACAGGTTCCATCAGGGAAGAAAATGGTGTTCGCTGGCATGGCTGTCCATACTGCTCCAAGGAGTTC
The DNA here is from genome assembly GCA_014773175.1 of Lucifuga dentata. Lineage (NCBI taxonomy): Eukaryota > Metazoa > Chordata > Actinopteri > Ophidiiformes > Bythitidae > Lucifuga > Lucifuga dentata. Next base: position 145,131 of record VXCM01000107.1, read on the forward strand.
AAGAAGCCTAGTGACCTTGTTCGCCACATCCGCATTCATACCCACGAGAAGCCCTTCAAGTGTAAACAGTGCTTCAGGGCTTTTGCTGTCAAGAGTACCCTCACCGCGCATATGAAAACACACACGGGCATCAAGGCCTTCGAGTGCCAGTGCTGCCTGAAGTGCTTCTCTACATCTGGCAGCATGAAGGTACACATGCGGCTGCATACAGGTGAGAAGATCCACAACATCTGATAAACATTTACATCCATTTTTAAACAAGAGACAAGAGACATCTGTATAAATTAACAGAAAATAAAGTAAAGGTGCATTGTAAAAGAAAATATAAACTTTTAATTTTGGTTCCTTTACATATGATCAGAACATAGCATAATCAGTACAGGTGTAAGCTAATGGGCACGTGTGTGAGCATTCAATTTAAGGTTGTTTACAGTGTTACTCCTGTTATTTGCTATTCAGCTTAATGTTTTGTGAAATTATAAAGCAAAATACAAATGCTCAATCTGTGTAAATGTAATGATGCCTCTACAATCACAGCCCTCATTTGCATTCACAGGTTTGGTCATTATGTATTTGCTGCTTAGAGAGAGCATTAGCTAACATGCAAACACTGCAACCAAGTTATTATTGCATGCAGATAAACATTAGTCTTAATCTTTGTAATAACTATGTCATGGCATTTTTTTTTATGTCAAATGTTTAGCTTATATTGTGGGTACATATGTTAATATCTATGTAATTGTTGGCATGAATTCAAAGCACTAACTCTGTGCTGTTTTTCTTCATGTTTACTAGGTGTACGTCCATTTCCCTGTCCTCACTGTGACAAGATCTTCCGTACGTCAGGCCACAGGAAAACACATATTGCCTCTCACTTCAAAATCTTACAGCAGAAGAAGCACAAGTTTCCTCGAAAAACCAACAAGGCCAAAGTCTCAAAGAATAACCTTCCTCTTCCTGATATTCCCCTCCAGGAACCTATCCTCATCACGGACTTTGGTAAAAGCAAATAGGCAGGCAGGCACATGTCTACATACATAGGAGAAAACACATTTTCTGTGTCCTTGGATATTAGTGGAATACGTTGTTCTGTTACTACACTTCACTGATGTATGTTTAGACATGCAATGTGTTCTTGCAAGAAAAGAAAAAATTACATGGAAGTCCACATGTTGGCTGTTCACGTTTAACAGGCCTCATCCCGTCCCAGAACCCGCGCCTGGCTTTCCAACAGTACCTGGAAGTGGTGGGCAATGACCGGCCTTACAAGTGTCAGTTCTGTAATAAGGCATACAAGAAATCAAGTCATCTGAAACAGCACGTCAGGTGAAGCCTCTTTTTGTTTGTCCAATATCAGTGTTTTTACAATATAGGCTTTGAGGCCCAATGCTTGTATTTTGGAGAAAATGTGCTTCAATTGATGTGTTGATGTTCAGCATTTCAAGTATGGACATTTTATGCCAAAATCTAAGAAAAAGGCAATTTAGATAATAAAAGTCGTGAAATGAAATCCTCATACTTAGATATATGTACTTTGATACTGTAGAGTAAAACAAGGAAATAATCTCCATCGTATCTTAGCATGAAAATTGTAATTTTTCAATATCTGATTTTGTTTTTCTTTGTGCCATGCTTACAATAAAATGTCCTCTTACACACACAAAATCATTATAGGCTGATTGTCATGACATTGTTAGAACATGGTCATTCTTCTCAGTTGAAGAATTCTTCTAAATTCCTTGATGGCATGACCCCTTTCTGTACTGCCATCCTGGTCAAATGTTTTCTTGTTTCAGGCTATAAGAAAAGCAAACTCATCAATATGGTGTTTCTCCTGTCCAACCTTTTAGCATTATGGAGTGTAATTACATCCTTTTTACTATTAAGATGTCCCTTTCTGCCAGTGATATATAAAATGGATTCTGCTACAGAATAGAGAGTTTGATGGAGGCTGAAAGTACAGATCAGGAAGTAGCCTCTTTCAGACATAAATTGCTGGCTTCTCCTATTTGTTAAAGTGGTGCTTTTGGTCATTCAAACGTAGGTCTCCCTTACAGCAAAGAGCCATAAAGGTGTTAGCAATAAGATTATAAAGGTGTTCAAACATTTACAGTTACAGTCACAATTCCCGTACGATATTTGGCATGTACCAGGTGAACGTATAACACACAAGGCAAGATATTATTTGCAGCAACATGGCAAGCAAGAGTCAGTTTTTCACACAACGGCACCTCTCACTGCACTGTGTAGCTGACTCCTGCTTCTTCAGTATGGATGGAGAGCAGCTCTCCAGGTTCTCCAGACCAATTTCCAGCCATTTTGTCATTCATAAAAGATGTATTCAGTGCAAATCTACCAGTCAAAAATGAGCTCTGTGATCAAGGCGCAGAATTTAAAGCACCACTTCCTAATCTTGCATGATTGGTCCACACACTATACACAAAAACTTTTAGTGTCAGAGCACTGTTATCTTATGCCTTTGCTGGCAATGTAACTCCATTTATTCACACTTGTGCTGTTAAAGAAGTGTTACGGAAATGTTACTAAGTCCTACCTATTAAAATTGCCAGTGCTACTTTTACAGAAAAATGACTCGGGTTCTTTTCAAACATGAGGTTAATATGTTAAATTGCCAGCAAATTCACAGAATGGTGTGCATGTCTGAACGGGGCTATTGAGTGTTTTCATACGTATCTTATAAAGTTTTTCCCAGATAGTAATGTTGGACAGGTACTGAGAGTAGTGTTGAGCTTCCTCTAAGCTTAAGACTTAAGCCTCTCAACAGACACAGTCATCAGAGAGAGGAAAAGAGAGAGCACAGCAGAACAAGTAAAGACATGATGATAGAGGGGATGAATTTGATGAGGATAAATAAGAAAGTCGGAAGAAAGACACCATCAAATTGAAATGACGTAGGAGAAGAATAGAGTAGTTGAGGGACAGAAGTACATGGTTTGGTTTGGAAGTGCTGACCATTTGCGAGGGAAGAAGACGACCCGCAATTTTCTCCTTAACTATTCACATAACCCCAACTATTAATAACCTCTCATCTTCCAGATGGAAAATCTGACATTTAAAAGCCCCTTAGAGAGATGGATTGATAGAGGGTCTGACTTTGTAATTTTATATTGCTGGCTTGTTTGGATGCCAGAGATAGATTTAGTAAGCACTAAACTTAATTTAGAATGACATTGTTACTGATGCATATAATAGGACATTGAAATTTAGCCATAAGAAATGATAAATGGCTCACTCAGCTGCCCTGATCTTAGTGCCTTCTTTTACCCTTTGCATTATCACATAATTCCAAAATTTCTCTGGCTTTCAATATTAATAAATTCACCTAAATAATGGATGTGTTATCCTTGCAGAGCTGTAAGAAGGCCAGTGCTGTTTTCATTCTTTTTATTTGCCGATTTAGATTAATGACTTATATCGCAAAAAGGTGATCCATACCAGCCACAAATTACATTTTCCTTGATGTAATGATGGATTTGGTCTGGCACCACTTCTTCAACCTCAAGGGAATTTAAGTTGGCCAAGTAATATGTTTATATGACAGCTCACAATAAACAACATGTCTCCTGTTTTTGAAAAGGTAGCATTGCGATAGGTTATTGCACAAAATGACTTCAGGTCCATAAAATTTGTATCAGCTCCCAGAAATCCATTAGTTTCCCACTTCCCTTTCTTAATTATTTAATCCTGCTGGAGAAATGTTAGTGACACTATTTGTCCCCCTTATTATTGAAGCTAGATTTGTCATCCTTTCCCAGGTCTCATACAGGAGAAAGACCCTACAAGTGTCTGCAGTGCAGTCGGGGTTTTGCCTCCTCAGGAGTCCTGAAGGCTCACATCCGGACCCACTCAGGCCTGAAGGCATACAAGTGCCTGATGTGCGACACAACATTTACCACGAGTGGCAGCCTGCGGCGCCACATGACTACCCATAGTGACCTACGACCTTACATGTGCCCCTACTGCCAGAAGACCTTCAAATCATCACCAAATTGCAGGAAGCACATGAAGACACACAGGTTTGAGCTTTATTAGCACTCCTTTAAAAGAGACTTTGAAACATTATATCACTGTGTGTTTATTTCTTTTTCATTTATAACGCAAGTTATTTTAAAACATAAATCCTGCCTCCTAAATACCCTCTCCTCCTTTACCAGGTATGAACTGGCCCAGCAGCTGCAGCCCCAGTCGACAGAAGACCCCCTAGGAGGGACTACTGTGGCCCATGATATGCAGGTAGAGATTGAAGGGAACTCCCTCCAGCAGCCACCTGTTACCACAGCAGAGCAGCAAAGCATGCTGGGACTGAGCCAGACGCAGGTCGTAAATGGAGGCCAACATGTGACACTGGAGGCTCCCCTGACTGACCAACCGCTAGTACAAGGAGAGGGTAAGAACTGCTTCAACTTTTACAGCCCGAAACAATACATCACCAAGATGGTTTGAATTTTTAACAAAAAAGTAAAACTAAAACTTGTGAACTTCATTTTTATCATTCAGATTAAGAAGAGAGAGAGAGAAAAAAAAGGAAATTGCTGCTTTAGAATTGGCTTTCCCAGAATGCTAAAGTACCTCCCGTTCTGAATGCATGGTGTTAAAATTCATCATTCCTGACCTTGACCATATATATTTGATCAAACTTTAATATTGTGGAGACTGAAAATTACCTTACACCAAAGGAACACTAAAAAAAAAAAAAAAANGGGGGTTCTCATTTCATTCCCACAGACAATTTGCCTGAAGTAGAGCTCCAGACTCACTCTGACCCATAAATTAGCTCCAAGGTGTCTAAGGGGTTATCAGTGTGGTGACGTTTATATGCATTATTTATGTAGTTTTAATCTTGAATTCAGGTGTTTAAAAACTGTCACATTGTATTGCCAGAATTAAATTTCACTCTTTCAAGTTTTCCAAGATTTGCACTGGCTTCAAACTCATTTTCTCTGACTCTGCACATTAATTTGTAGGTTTACATTTGTCATTTAAATTTATATAAAGATATACAGTGTGCTATGAAAAGCTGTTTGCCTGTGCTGTCACACTCTGTGTCTTTAAATACACAGTCAGGGATAAAGCCTTTTTAGTATCTTCAATTTAGCTTTATGTCTGCAAGCAAGAGGCAGGCTGGCAATGAAAAGAATTGTAGTGCTGTGTTAATTGGGATTTAAGGTTTGGGATAAAAACCAAGATTAAGAACATGGTGATTTAGGTAGGGTTCAGACATTAATTTCAGGCCTGTTCGAGGCATGAAGCTAGAGCAACCAAACTTTACCCAAAAGGTTTAGAGGAGTTAGAACCGTGGTGATCCTGTATGTTGTAGTAGAATTTTTCTTTGATTCACTGACTGTAAATTTCTACATCATGTTCACCCTTAGTCATTTTAACTGAAAAACACAAAGCAACAGAAAGGAAACTGTTGAATCGCATCATAAAGTATGCATATGACACCAAAGTGATTGGCCTCATAAGTGATGGAGTTAGTATACAAACAAGAAGTGGGAGCAGTGTTAGACTAACAACCTGCTGCTCAGTGCAAAAAAAAAAAAAAAAAAAAAAAGAAATGATCTGAAACTTCAGACGGGCCAGAGAGGATCACACCCCTCTGCACAACAGTGACTCAACAAGTGCACAAACTCCCTGGGAGTCTGTTGATGTGAAGACTGCACAGGTTAATTATAGGAAGTGATATTTAATGTGCTGCATTTAGTGAGAATAGTGAACCTATCTCATATAATTACAGCTACAGTTTGAACCACAAACAAGTCATTTGATGTGATCATTTTTCAAACTGTAGACCTGATTAACTTTCAGCATCACTCTCTGACACACTAATTAGCTTTTCCTCCCTTGTGCCATGCAAATTAAATTGATCCTAAAGAAATGGCTCATGTTTGCTTTTTCTGTCTCATTGACTTGCTGGAATAAGGAGAGTTGATGCACAGTTTAGACCTCTCCACGTATTCAGTGCAATATTATTAAATTATTGAAGAGGGCCTTTTGACCTTGTACAAATATTAATATAGTAATGTATATGTACATAATACTTATGCACACATACCTGTATATACTTTTGTTTGAGAGAAAAGATGGCATTTGTAAGTGACACTTTTGGGGATGTTCTGATTTAGGGGGTTTTGGGGGGATGTTTGTATGTTTTGTGTGCTTTTTCAGTTGAAAATAAAAAATATATTAAAATAAAATATATTGAAGAGGGCCATTTACAGATGGCGCTGCTTTATCCATGTATAACCACAAAATGCCATTCTGAAAGTCTGAGATATCTGAAATGGCAATAAACAAGTAAAAAGTTAGCACAGAGCAGTACCGTCCCTGATAACTAAGTTTGTCTTTCCAGATTTTCTATAACCTTCTCTCAGCTTAAAGGACAATACCAGTAATTTTGCATGTTTGAGCTCAATAAATACTACCACCCTTACACTTTACCTTACTGACAACCATTTCCCAAAACATAAACCCGCATTTTACTTTTCCTGTTATTCCAATGCCAAATCCCCTAATCTTTCAAAATCAAACGTTCAGGTGATAACATCCATGTTAAATTTCAATGTTTCCCTAACATGTACACCTGAATGTAGAAGGGACAGCCGTCTTTAAATTCCCTGTAAAACCCATCTTCTCCTGGGACTATATTCCCTGGCGGAAACATACATTTTCTTCCGTGTAACCATTGATATGGTCCTTGAAGTATTTTATCTCTTTTTCCATTTTCCAAAGCTTTGTGTTTTTGCTGCTTTCTGGCAAACTAATAATCTGTGAACTTCTCATAAAACTAAACATTTGTGTGCTGCCCTTTTTGTTAATTACTTTACCAAAATGAATTAGTTATATCTGGTCAATCTCCTTATGAATCAAAGTTTTTGGGTTTTTTTTTTAAAGTCTTTGCGAGGATGTTGGCTAAACTAATTTCTTGCGTTGCTTTTCATCTTTCTGTGTGTTGACAGACTCATATGTGACTACCCAGCATGCTTTGCCACAGAATATCAGCCAGTTTGAGACACCATCACTGCCTCAACCTGCCTTTGACCAGCAAGCTCTTACACAAGGTATGCGCACACGCACACACACACACACACAAACACACAGCTAAATACTGACCTTCCTTTAGATTTTTTAAATATAAAAACAGCAGCATTTCAATGAATCTTTGATATGAGGACAAAACAGTTAGCGGTGGTTATAGTAGCAAGCAGTTTCAACCTAAAATAGCCATTTGAATACTACATCAGTACTTTCTCTACTACTTCACTATTTCGTCAGCTGAAGTATTACCAAGCATGTCCTTGTCGATTCCAATTTTAATAAACAAAGACCTGAAATTTTCCTGTCACCAATATTAGATAAAAAATTAGATATATTAGATGTAACTTGTGATTTTTAATCTCAGTCAGCTTGGATTCGTATCCGATAATTCCCAGAGTTTTATTTATTTATCTTTAATTTTTTTGTAACTTGAATGACTGTTGATTAAAAATAGAAATTGTTATTACTAAGAAATATCAGTTGGAGCACATTGGCATCTCAAGCTGATGTGACTATGGCATCAAGCGAGGGCCACAAGACCCTTATCAGAATTCTGGGCCATGGGCCTCTCCTGTTCTCGCCTTGGCAGATAATTAAGATTGTATCCTTGTTTCTGATTAAAATAAATGTCCTGCTTTCTAGTGTAGTCAGACTAAAAGTTGGAAAGCCAATCTGTATGACAAAGACTTTGTTAATAGTAAAACTACTGAGCCAATGTTTAGTTTTAACTTGATATCTGAGAGAATTTCTAATGAGAACTCCGCTCTTGGTTGGTCCTATCTTAAGCCTATTAGCATGCAGGAGTAAGAAGGAAAAGTTATACTTTCTGATTTGCAAACAGAGTTGTGAAAATGTTCAATGTCATCAAACTTGGCTGAATCAGCACCAAATATTTTTCAGCAGCATCATCATTTTTTGAAAACCAATCTCTGAAAATGTGATTTTGACAACTGCGTTCTGCGCTCACTGGAGTATAAGCCTTAGCTGATACACACACACACACACACACACACACACACACACACACACACAAAGCTGTACAGCCTGCATACAAACAGTTCCAAGGAGTTCCCGACTAACGTTTAGTCTGTAAAGTCTGATAAAGCTGGCTTTGTGAGTCTAACATGTAACACCACAACAGTCTGTGATGTTAACATGTAACATCACAAACTGTTATTCAAAGTTTGCTTCTTTTTAATAATTGTTAACAAGGCCAACAAAATGCTTAAACATTGTGATGGCCCAGAAAATACCCTTTACAAGAGCTCTTATTTTTCCACATTGCTGATTGGCAAAGCAGAGCATCATAGGAAAGTCTCTGCCTGGCCTTGAGTTGCTGCTTCATCCAAATGGAGTAATTTCATCACACTGTAGCAGACCTTTTATAAGAGGTCAGGCTGCACTGCAGATGTATAATTCAGTATTTGTTTTTGTATAAAAAATATATTTCTCCAGGCTTTTCTAAATGCTGTATTTTGACGAGGTATTCTCGTGGATATATGTACTGCCACATCCGCTGGGCAGAGATGAGTTGTGGGAGCTTTATATTGTTCATTTTCTGCTTCTGGTCTTTTTCTGACCCACTTACCAAAAGCAGACAAAAGCATTACGGATGCATAGCATTAAAGCATTACCAAACACTATGTGGTTTGTGTTTGAGTTTGCGCATGACAAAGAAATCAAAAATATTTATACGATCACTTGAATTATTGAGCAAAAAATGTTTTCTGATTGGGAAAAAAGTGTACTGAAAAATTTGCTTTAATAACTTTCTCCAATGCTTTAAAAAAGAAAAATTGTAGATACATGTGCAACACATGCTCATGCTTGATACTCCATCTAAACATAAGCCACAGTCATAACAGACTGCAATATACAAGGTCTGGCATTAAAACCTATAACTATGTTTATGCATAGATAAAAAAAAAAAAATGCACAGAACACACAAAGAAAGAAATGAAATAATAATGAATGTTTTCAAACGACAGGATTGGTACAGGAGTTCCAAAGTCTGTAAACCTCTTGTGTTTTTCTTTTGCTGTTATGCTAAACCTCAGCAAGCATCAAATAATATGAAGGTTTGATCCACCTTTTGTGACACGGTTGGCAGAGGGGAAGTTTTCCAATGAATGGCTAGTAAGTCAGAAACAAAGAGGGGGAATTAAAGGTATATCATGATGCCTGCACAGAGATAAAATATCAATAACTGATTTTACAGAGTGACAATAGATGGTCACAAGACTTAAACTATGGAAAAAAGCATCTTTTCTGTTTTTTTTTTTTTTAGACCTTTTTATTGTGCTTTAAGTTCCCCTGCAACCTCATCAGCTATGAGATAATTAATTGGTTCATAAGCGTATGCAACCACAATAGTCAACTAAAATTCCTCCTTGAGAATAATTTCAAAAAGTAAAACAAAAAAAAAAAAAAAAAAAAAAGACAAATTAAATAATTACATACAACAAAAATGATAGCAAAATATAAATGAATGAACAATCTGTCAGTAGAGGCAACAATTATTGGTAAAAAAAAAAGCTGGACTCTCTTCCTCTGCTACTACCAAACCCATTCCCAGAAAAGTTCAGTTTATAATATTAAATCAACCATCTGTGAAAGCATCTTGTTTTTGTTTCTCTCCATCCTTCCCCTCTGTCCACTGCATAACACTCAGGCCAGCATAATGCTCTCAAATATGTGGCTGCTGCTGTAACCCCAGTGAGTAATATGCTGGAGTACCACCATGCCAACTGATACTGCCAGCCTGCGTTCTGTGGAGTCAGGATGATGCACATTAGACAGCTCTTGCTGGCTGGTTAGCAAAGTGGAACATCTAACATTTCCATTTTCCTCAAGAGGCACCGTAACATTTTATCAGTATGGAACAGGCCTGGATTTAATCATTTCAGGGACAAAGTCATATTAAGTTTATCACATTTTGAAGGGCACAGAGCTCCAGTGTCATTATGCTGATTGTTTTCAAAAAGAAAAGATCATCACATTTGAACATATACTATACCACTGCCAGTAGATAATACTTGTAGCGTTACTTATGACAATGATTCACTTCATTTCCTGAATGTAAATTAGAGCTCAAATAGCTTTCATATATATATATATATGTATGTATATATATATACGTATATATATATGTATATACATATATATACACATATATGTATATATATATATATATATAGTGTGTGTGTGTATATATATATTCAAATTCAGAAATTGTATTTAAATTTTAAAAGCAAGGGTAATGTTTTTCATGAAAAAAGCCACAATTCTTTGCTATTCCCAGCCATACTAAGTTTGTGGCTTTTTGCTGACTATTAATGCAATATGGACCATTTCCTGCTTTTTGTGTTTTGTTCTGTATTATTTGTTATGTTTCTGTTTCGTTATGTATTAACATAGTGTTTGCTTACCTCAGTATTTCAGTTCAGTGTCTCATTTACTGCTGTTTTCTGTGCTTCTCTTTAGATTCACACACTGGGTTTGCAGCTAAATTAGTAGCCTTTAACTGCTGCAGAATTGTAGAAACAACCCACCATTCTAAAGTTTAAAAAAAAATCACAAATTTTCTCATAATTTCTGTTGTTTCTAACTACACAGTTGTGGGGATGTTGAAAGGATAAATGCAGTTTTTCAATTTTGAATACTATTATATTAAAAACAGTTAAAGTTTGTGTTGTTTTTTTCAGCAAAATTGCAACTAAATTGAGACAAAGAATTTAAAAGAAAGAAATTCAAATTCTAAGCCCATAAATGAGCTGTCTGACGCACACTGTTTACATATCTGTTAGCATAAGCTCCTTATCGTGTCTGTTTACTGAAGGCAGGCGTTTCTGCTTGCCTGACAAATGTGCAAATGTGATAAGCACTGCATGTATAGACTCAACTAGTAAATGGAGGTTTGTTTTTGCACAGTCAAAAATGGACAGATTAAACAAATAACTCTGCACTATAATAATAATAACTAATATTAACTAATAACTAATAATAACTTGCTGAACTACCCATTTTTAACTGAGAATAGCATTAGAAAATTCTTTATTATCACATTAATGATCATGTTCACACTTTCCATTGTTTATCTGGGTCCAGGTTGTGCAGGCAGCACGCTAAGCAAAGTAGCCCAGCTGTCTCTCTCCCTGGCCTTGTCCTCCAGCTCTTCCTGGAGAATCCCAAGCTGTTCTCAGGCAAAATGGTGTATGCTGCATAATCCCTTCAGCATATTCTGGGTCTGCTTTGTGGTTTCCTCCCTGTTGAATGTGCCTGGGATAGCTCTCTAAGGAGGTGTCCATGAGATTTATTAGATATCCAAACCACCTAAGCTGGCTCCTTTTGATGTGAAGGAGCAGCTGTTCTACTCTGAAGTCCCTTCTGATGTATGAACACCTCATCAATTCTCTAAAAATGAGCCCCGACACTATAGGAGGGAGGAAACTCATTTTTGCCTCTTGTATCCACGATCTCATTCTTTCTGTCGCTACCCAGAGCTTGTGACCATCGGCAAGAGTTGGAATTTAGATTGACAGGTGAATTCAGAGCTTTGCCTTCAGCTCAGTTCATTCTTTACCATGGCAGTTTGATACAGTGTCCACATCATTGCCAATGCCTCACCAACCCGTCTATCCATCTTCCACTCCATCCTACCCTCAATCATTAACAAGACCTCAACATACTTGAACTCCTTCATGTGAGGCAGCAAATCTCACCCACTGGGAGAGAGCACCACCATGACCTTAGATTCATGTTAACCAATTCATACTCAACTGCAAACTGATGCAGTGCATCTTGGAGGTCGCAGCCTGATGAAGCCAACAGAACTATGTGATCTTCAAAAATAACACTAAAACAGTAGCCATCAGCTCTAATCATGCCCATCAGCACTGCTTTTACGGTGTTCACAACAGAATCTTACAAAAAATTTATATGAACTATTTGAGTTCCAGCATCTTTCTGCTGCAGGCTCTCATTCACATAAATAAACCACAGTCAGTAAACAGAGTTAGCAAGGAAAAGACTTCAGATGAATAGTAATGTTGTGTTGAAAGTACAGTATTTTACAATTATTTATTTTGAGTATTTTAGTATTTAAAGATTCATAATCCAGGTTTCTGTCTGCTAGTTTGTGTGTTGAATACAAGGAGGGCAAGCTTGAATGTGCAGTAACTGGAAGTTCTGAGCTGTACATAAACATTAAGTGTTGTGGTTTCACACTGTCTGCTTATTTTAGGGTAATGTTTGGGCTTTCTGTTTCTGTCACAAAACCAACAATTTTCATTTTAAAGTTAATTATCCAAAAACTTTCATCTTTAATGGGGTAATAATGTAATAGATATGTTATTCTTTGCAGGGCCATTATTGTCATCAATCGACAGAGTCGATTTTTAAATCTACAAAAACTGAAGTCAGTGAGGTCATTATGTAACACTAATTATTATTCTCTCATTTTCTCCTTCCAGGCTTCACCATTAATGAGGGCTACACTCAGCCTCAGTTCTCCACTGTCCAGCAGCTGCAGGATTCTAGCACCCTGGAGTCTCAGGCACTGTCCTCCAGCTATCATCCCCAGAACCTGCTTCAGGTTTCCAGCCCTGAGGTGGTGAGTCCTGGGAGTGGAGGTGTGCACTTAGGTCTTACCTGCACTCAACTGGCCTTCAGATCTGATTACTACTGCTTAAAATGATATCATACAGTACAGACACACTGTAAAAACTAGACAACTCAAAACTTAAATGATGGATGCTAAAACATAGATTCTCTCACTTAAAAAAAAAAGGGGGTNGACAACTCAAAACTTAAATGATGGATGCTAAAACATAGATTCTCTCACTTAAAAAAAAAAGGGGGTGGGGAGTAAAACATTATGGTAAAGCAATCTATAAATGGTCAAAATCTACAGTGGCTATACAGTATATATCTATATCTATATATATATATACACACACACACACACACACACACACACACACACACGGTAAAGTTGCACTGCTACTACCACTACTACTGCTGCTACATTTTACTTGTTAAAAACAAAGCTTCTTGATATTAACAGTAAAAGTGTAACAAAAAAGTAGAATTTCCAAAAACAACTATAGTGCTAACACTACCATATATGGGAAGCTCATTTTTCTGTGTACAGTTAATCTTATCCAGTTATTGATTATATACCGACAATCCATTAATTATAGATTTGAAGGATTTAAACATATTAAAAATTAGAATATATGATATGAAGAGTCAGCAGCAGATTGTCAATAGAATTTGCCATCAAGATAATTAATCTGAAATTGTTCCACTTTGGGCCCTCAGACTTCATTAGCCCAGATAATTGATGTTTTTAAACTTCTCAAATAACTTATGCAGGGAAAAAAACTCTTTGTAAAGTTTGTTTTAGCTCTTCTTTTATTCTTACGCTAAATGGCTTCTGTCTTTCTAACACATTCACACAGTAATTCAACTTTTCTATTTTTAAAGCAGTTTTTTATATATATATATTTGTCACAAATTGAAACACATTACAATAGCACACTATTTTAAGATTGCAGTGGAGACTTTAACATAACACAGCAACAGTTCTAACTTCACAACAGAACTATACGAAAAATTAAACAATCCCGACTACTAATGTGAAATTGTGAAATCTCTGTTAAGGTGAGTATATACTTTGTGTTTTGTCAGACAAATGGCCTTCTTCAGCAGAGCAGTCAGGGAGAGCTTCAGCTGAATGCTGAGGACTACCAGGACGACAGTGAGGACAACAGCAGGAGAGCCTACAGGTTTGCTTTTGACTTATTATTTTTCCCATTCATATATGCAGTATATCTCATAGTGACACAGTGAAAGCGCCTTTTTAGATTTCTTTGCAGAATTTAACTATATTTAAATTCCTCTTGGGTCTATTTCTATCATCTTTTTTACAGATGGAAATGGGGGTTTTATCTGCATTCTTTCTTGTAGATCCTTTCAAATTCAGATAGATTAGATAGGATTTTTTTCTTTTTTTTTGAGAGAGAGAGAGAGAGAGAGAGAGATTTTCCACTGATTTTGNTTTTTTTTTGAGAGAGAGAGAGAGAGAGAGAGAGAGATTTTCCACTGATTTTGATTAATTATCAAGTCTACGTTTTGGCTTGGCCACCCAAGGACACTTGGTGACTATCCTACTTTATCTTGGTTATATAATTTAAGTTTTTGTGCTGAAATATGAAGCTTCACCTCAGTCTGCTGTCTTGCCTGCTCTGTATCCAGTTCTTCTCTTGAACCAATTTATATTATATACATTTTGTTTCTTCAATCCTCACCAGTCATCATCCACCTCCTCATGTAACCATGCTTCCCTGTAGGGATGGTAGTAGCCATTTGATAAATCTTGGTTTCTCCAGAGAAAGCACTTGACATTGAAACCAAAGAGTTCAACTTTTGTCTTATCAAACATAGAAACTCTTCTAAATGCTCTCAAAATACTTTAAGTTCAGTTTGGCAAACTTCAGGTTGTTGCAGAGTACCATCAGTCTACTTATTCTACCCTTCAGGTCTGATTGCTCTGCAGCACTTAGGTGCTGATTGTCCTTGGTGCTACAGAGATGGTTTGCCATCTGATAGCATCTCTGTTCTCTGAGTAGGAACTTGAAAGTTGTATTAGAGTGAAACTTTTTGACCACTGTCTTGAGCAAAATCCATCAAGCTTGAAAACTGAGTTTGGTATCTCAAAGGATTCTGGAGAGTTAATTGACCCTTATGGTTTTGTTGATTGCTGTGAAATGTACTGTGGATTGCAGATTTTTGTATATACATGTGCGTGGCTTTAAAAGTGAAGTGAAGATGTGCCAATGTAACATTCGATCATGGACAACTGACAAAAACTAGCCTTATGGCCAACTCTGGTACTTTTAGAGTATTTTTGTGAGTTTGACCCTTGCCTTAAATAAACCAATAAGTTAATACATTTTACTGTGATACAAATACATGTTGGATTGTGCTGTACAAGTACTATAAGATATTTCTAATGTTTTTTTCTTCTTCTTTTGCATTTTTTAAAATGACTATCACTTATTCAACTCCGTTTTCTGTAAACATACACGTACAAATGACTTTACAGTTCAGCAGCAATACCTCAGCTGAATTAATTTAATAGCACAGAGTATTTTAACATAGAGCCTCCAGTCTGCCATAGGATGACTTCTGTTTGTGGGTGTGCAGCTCAGTTTTTTCTGCTTTGCAGTGTGTGTTTTATGTTTGTGTGCTTTATGATTTCCAAACAACTCACACTCCTTCCAAGGACTGAAGGCAAATTAATGATAGGTACCATCACAAACATTGAACCTAGGGAAGTGGCAGACATTTTTCACAGCATCCAGACTGGCTGCCTGTAATAATGCAAGTTTATTACCCACATCTTTCATATCACATTTTTTCTTCAGATGGAGCAGTCTCATTTAGAAATGTGCCTAAGAGATGCATTCATATAACCCAGATAAGCAAGTCATCTCCTCAGTGTGGTATGATGACTTCCCCATCTATGGCTCAGATATACATAAAAGTATTCAGCATATTTCTCACTTTCACGCTCTATCTCAGATGTTACACAGAAAAAAAAACCCAAAGAAGAGGGACTGAAGCATGTCAGAAAAAAACTGTTTTGTTCTCTGATTTCTGATCAGTCTATTATTTATGCAGGTCCAGTGAGAGGGGATGGCAGGTGGTTAGGTGGTTACAGTGTTTCTCACAGGTTGAAAATTTACTTGTGGCTGTGGGCGGCGCAGTGTGTGACGGGCGGGTTCAGTGATAACCTTACTGAGAATTCAAGTTGTCTACTGGGGAGGGTGCAGACAAAACGGGACGCACGCAGATAGTGGAGCAGTTGGACATAGGGTTTCACTTTCTCCGCTTTCGCTTTCTTGGGGCCACGCAAGTACAGCCTGTGTACGGATGCATGTCAGTGTGTGCGACAACAGTGTCGGAGTTGTATTGTTTTTAAGGCTGGGTCGTCCCTCGAAACCTGGGTGGGTCTTCAGAAACGCCCAAGTTTCGCCTATGCATGAGAAACTCTGGGTTATATTGAAGTTTATATAGATACAGACACGCACACACACACACACACACACACACACATATATCGACAAGTTAAATCTGGCACTGTGTTTCATGAATTCCCCCCAGTGTATAAAAAAATGCAGCTTTGTTTTACAGCTTGCTTTACAATGAATAACTCAGCAACTTTGTTGTTGAAGGATGGCATTACTTTCAAAATGATCAATGATGTTTTAACAGCTGCTGCTATTCTGCAACGGACAGGATTCCAGAAAAAACTGTAAACAATATTGACATCTTAGCTGAGAATTTTCATACTTCTAATATCATATCTTTGTTTTCACGTGCAAAATCAGTTTCATTAGGACTTTGCCAATCTACATATTCATATATTGATACAGTGCATAAAGCTAAATCATTTGATTGTATATATAACTGTAAAAGCTGCTGAACATACAACAGTAAGATCTGAGATCTCATCTAATCAATCATGATTTTCCCAATGTGATACAGTTTGTAGAATATTTACCTTTAGGGATCTGTTTCACAAGTCCTAATTTGTCATCATGCATGCTGTTTAGAACAATAATTCTGAAGACTTTTTTTTTTCCCTTTCCACCAGGTGCAACTGGTGTAATAAGGGCTTTAAAAAGTCGAGCCATCTGAAGCAGCATGTCCGCTCCCACACTGGAGAGAAACCATACAGGTGTCATCTGTGTGGACGAGCCTTTGTATCAGCTGGAGTGCTTAAGTCCCACCTCAATACACATACAGGTAAGCTTGCATCATAAAATCTACAGGTGCTACAGCCTTTAAAGTTGATGAACACTACTTTATATACCATATCAGGTCTTGGAATTAGTTACTTTCTTAATAAGATGTGATTATTGTGTTTTAGACTCAGAGTCTTAGGGAAAAGATCAGAATTTCAGTGTCATATCATGAAGTGTAACACAATTGTCTGTGTGAAAAAAAAGTTTGATCAAACCTGGTATTAAAGTCCATCTCAGTCCAACCTGAAGTAGATAAAGCAACCAAAAGCTTTGGTTGCTTTAACTTTGGTTTCAAGAGCTCAGTCCTCTCTTTCATTCACAGCATGTTCTTAGTATTAAATGTACCACTGCTTCTCACACTCACAGTTATAAAAGGTCTTATTTTTAATATTAAAACAGTAGAGGATTAGTTCATAAAACACATTGGATACATGCAGTCTTACATTTATCACAGACTTCCTGTTAACCAGTTTCTTCTCGAGCCCATTACTTCAGGGACTTAATTTATCAGTCTAACTGAGATTTCTGTTTGCAGTCTTGGTTTCTGACTAGTTCTTATTAGTATTAAACTAATTGTAATATGCATCCCAGCTGTTATTTTCCTCTCCTCTTTCACTATCAGGAGTGAAGCCCTTCAAGTGTAATGTTTGCGATGCCTCATTCACCACTAATGGCAGCCTGAACCGTCACATGATCATCCACGTCAAGTCTGTCAAATGCTCCATGTGTGACGAGAGCTTCAGGACCAACCTGCTGTGTAAAAAACACATGAAGAAGGAGCACGCTGTGGTTCACCGAAGTAAGGATGCCTGAATCGTTCATAACGCATACGTCTCTTGTACATGGTCATAATAATTTCCCAGCATCTCCAAAGTTAGAAAAAGGTTGTTCTAGATAGGGGTTGGGGTGAGGAGTTGAGAGGGGTGGGGGGGTTGTCTATATATGAGTAATGGCAGAGATAACCACATTTAATAAATGTGAATAGATAACACATCATCCAACAGCAATGATTTTAGTCTTCAGTGAACAGATAAGCTGAAAGTCTGTTGTTATTCCTTCAGAGTTTTCAATGTTAGCCTCACCGAAATACAGTGAGACACAATTGCTTAACATTAAAGTACTAAAACACATCGATATTATATAGATGTGATATTTGTAAACTGGCAGGTTCGATCTTGTTTTATATCCCACCTGGACGTCCCAGATCTGGAGACATTTGCATCAGTAGATACAAAGAAGACATGAGACACGTATGATGTATTTATGGATCTAGCTAGGTATGTTTCACATAGCACATCTGCATAGTGCAGCTTTAAGTAGCAATTATGGGCTTCAATTCTTGTAGTTATAGGTTTGGACAGTCAAGATGTTGAGGAAACAGAGGAGGAGGAAGAAGGAGACCATAAGACATCAAAGAGGAGGGGTATAGAAATCATCACTTTAACTGAGGAGCAGGCAGCAGAGCTTGCCAAGGATCCAGGTGAGGAGGCCTCAGTATCGGAGCGGATCCTCGCCCAGTCAGCGGCTGAGAGGGATCGGATCAGTGAGATCAAAGACAAAGCTGTGGAACTGGAAACAGAACCCAAGTTTGCCAACTGCTGCAACTACTGCCCAAAGAGCTTCAAAAAACCCAGTGACCTCGTCAGGTAAATGAGACATTTAATACCTGGAGAGATGTGCAAAACATCAGCCTGCCGCTGCCTGAGCACTATGATGAAAACCATTTTCTACAAATTGTTGTTTTTTTCCTATTATATCTCAATATTATTCATTTTCACAGTCACGCTGCAGCTGCATTTTCTTGATAACTTATAAATGCGCCACACACAACAAAAAGGAAATAGACCGAAGGATAATTTTTGGTGACAACCTGTATATAGATGATAAACACTGGCTTGGGAGTGTATCATATTTTGTCTATTCCCATTTCTTCATGCAAATGATGAAAAGTTGCAATCATTTACTTTCCTTTCCCCACTTCAATTTCTCACCCATTGTGTTCTTTCAGTTTTTTGTAACGATCAATCTGCTTAATGCCTAGGCACATTCGGATCCATACAGGAGAAAGACCTTACAAGTGTGATGAATGTGGGAAGAGCTTTACAGTGAAATCCACCTTGGACTGTCACGTAAAGACACATACAGGTTAGTCCTTACTACTGGAATTTATTATTTGATCTTGTTGAAAGTGTTGGAATTTACCTTTTTAATGGATTCTTACCAGAATTAGGAAATTCCTGAAAAAGTGTAGAAACTTATTTGATACAGATCTAGAAAAAAATATCAAGAAATATGATTTAAAAACAAAACATGGGTTGGAATTCATTAAATAAAAAATCCAACATAGCTTTCACATTAAATAATAATAAATAAGTGATAAGCGATAATTGAAGCTCATTCATAAAGCTTTCCTTAGGTTAATCAGGACACTAACATCTCATGAATGGAGTGTTGTTGTAAGGGACATCGCACGTAAAAGCCAATGAAGGTTGAGGTATTATGAGAAGAGCTACGTTTTATACTGCTTCATAAGGCATCAAAGCTAAACTGACATATGCAATTGGCAAAGGAAACCTAAATTCTCTGCTTTAGCACATTTTAAGAGATTGACAATAAGATAAGAGATAGAACCACTCATTGCGGAGAGTCATGGTGCCCAAGGAGCAGATGGTGGTGTGTGTGTGTGTGTGTGTGTGAGAGAGAGAGAGAGAGAGAGAGTGAGTGGGTGAGATGCAGAGCAGAGAGGATGAGACTTGAGGAAGAGGGTGGTGCCACTAGAATGTGTGTGAGAGTGATTAAAACTCACAATAAATAAACTGACTAATCTGAGTGGGCTTAAATATATTTTTATTGGTCATTAACACGTGAGGCAAATACACTTTAAAATTCACATTCCTTACTGCTGAAATTTACCAGCAGACTGAAACAGGTGTTAATTTTTTGTGATGGTATGTTTTAGAAGTTGCTTCTTTGACACTTAAATAAGGAAATAAGGAAGTACTGTAGTAATGCCTCTTTTAAGGCAAGCACTAAAAAATGCAGGTAACAGGCGTTTGTGGTTGTGTCAGAAACAAGGTGAAAAAATCTTTGCAAATCTGGCCCAAAAATATATCCTTCAGAACAACAGATTTACTTGAAATGAAAAGAAAGTCTGAGTTCCTCCAAATGACGCCATTCTTGTGTTTTCAGGTCAAAAACTGTTCAGCTGTCACATGTGCAACACCTCCTTCTCTACAAAAGGCAGTTTAAAGGTGCACATGCGTCTCCACACTGGCTCAAAGCCCTTCAAATGTCCCTTCTGTGAACTCCGTTTCCGCACTTCAGGGCACCGCAAAACTCACATCCAGTTCCACTACCGGCCTATCACTGATCGCAGGTCCAAACGGTCTGCCATGTCAGGCCAGGCCAGTCATGCTCAAGACCCAGGGACTGACCACACTGTGGCCCCAAGCCAGGGCCAGCAGCAGCAGGCTCCAGAGGCCCTCCAACCAGTAGGTCTGCTCCAGACTTCCAGCTCTGACCCCAACATTTTCCTCCCAGCCAACCAAGTTCTGACAGGACAGTTTGACCAAAATCTACTGCAGCAAGGACTGGTGGGACAGGCCATCTTACCTGCTTCCATGTCAGGTAAGGATTCCGGATTGGATCAACACATGTATAACCTTTTTCCACAGCAGGAACTTTCACAGTAATCCAGGAACAATGTAAGATATTTTTCACTTAATGCATCTGTGTTTTGATCTCAGGAACTAGTTTAGTTCCTGAGATAACTTTAAATTTAGTTAAAGGGCCATAATTCCTGCCCCTAAACAAGTCCCTGGTCCTGATGTCATGCTTGCCACTGATTGGTCAACCAAAAGCCTGCAAGCCAGACTGCAGCAAGTTCTTTTCATTCAGACTACATGGAAACTCTTTTACTGTGCTAGTATCAATATTAAAACTAGGAATAAGAATTATAATTTTATTCATTAGTAAATGAAAGTTTTGTGGCTGATTTCCCAAGTTGGCCAAAAAAGTAAGATTGAGAGAGAGAGAGAGAGAGGGAGAGAGAAAGAGAAAGAGAAAGAGAGAGAGAGAGAGAGAGAGAGAGAGAGAGAGAGAGAGAGAGGGCTATAGTAAGAGAAACTAAACTGAAACTAGACTTAATTTGTCATTGTTTCAGTGCAGTTGCTGAAGCAGAAGAACCGGAATTAAACACTCAGCAGAAAGACATTTCAGTCTCCCTCACAATCTCTGCACATCTATTTTCCCAGCATTCATAAGAACAAAATATAATAAAATATCATTTTTTTAGCCATATAAAAAAAAAACAAAAAACTGTTTCATTTGTGGAATCAGGTGTATGTGCTAATTTAAAACACTTGGTCTTACACTTGAATAAATCCATTCTGTAGTTTCTCATAAAGTGCCACAGATATCAGATTACAAGAAATTAGCATATTCATTTTCACCGTGGTATGTCATAGGAGCAGAGAGAGTCAGTTTAATACAAAGCTATTATTTTGGTTTTACTGTATTAGCTTACAGTTTGACTGTGCTCAGGTACGTGGGAATCATTTTGAGAAGAGGCAATACCCATAGATCAAATTATTCTGCAGTGTTATGAAAACCCAACAACCATAAATTTTAATCTCATTTGGCACCTTTCATGCAGCACTGTACAGTGCTTCATATACTCTTGATGATTAAAAATTAAGGGTTCCAGACAGTAATTGAATTGCTGCAAGGGCCATCCTCTTCCATTCTCTTTAGTGTTGGTGCATCATTCAACAGGAATTTTATCCAGATAGCTGATGAAACTGAGGCCAGTAGGAAGGTGCAAACACCTTTGATGCAGGTATTGTACATGTAATGATTTTAGTCATGTTTGATTCATTTCAAATGAGATTAAAAATGAATCATGGAAAGGAATACCTTTGTTAGTCCTCTGGAATTGGATTTCATACCTTACCATCTAAGCATTTTTTAGTCTTTGCAGTGTCACAGTGAGATTGTAAATCCAGAGCTGTGAGCCTGAAAATAAAAAAACAAAAAAACAATGACTCCTTCTCCCACATGCTAATTTTCATACTCCAGGAGCTGAGAGGGAAATTAATTTCATGGCTGCTGTTTTGGACAGTCATGCATCGTTCCTCGCAAATGAAGGATCAGAGCTTGCTAGAGTTCAATCCTCATATTAAAACTCCAATTTTATGAATCTGAGGATGTCTGGGGGGATAAAATGCATACTGATTTCCTCCCAGCGGGTAATGCTAAAATTTGAGACTCCATAATACTTAACGTTGTGGGTTATACATAGTTCATTTTAATGTATTTCATTAATAAAATAGGAAGTGTTTCTGCTATTTGCACTTTTAAACCTTTTCAGTAAATGGTATATATCTGTTCCATGAAATGCATAACTGTGAATTACAACCATAATCTAAATTCTTCTTTTGTAATTTGCCATGGCAATACAGTATATTGTATCATATACCTTAAAAGTTCCATTCTGTGTGAGAGCTAATGCAGTTTGTGTGTTTCTGCCAACGTTTACTCTCGCTCTCTCCTTTCATGATACTGTATAAAGTAGACTTGAGGACACTTCCTGAACACAGCAGGTTTTCTCTGGGGTCCCCTTGTCATTTGGTGATTCTAATTTATGGACATATTGCTATCCGAACTTCAACAATATATATTGGAATATATAATTACATTACAGTTGCATATCGATCCCGTAGCTCTGGTGCTGTCCACTGTAAAAGAGTAATGAAGAAAAGATCACCTTAGCCAATATTGACTATTTTTAGGGTCCAAAAGTGCCAAATACTTTTTTTAAATTAGTAAATTTAATAAAACAGTCACTTACCTCGTTAGAAGAGTGTTTACTTTTCTCCATCTTCTCAAACTTTGCTCCTGTTGGTCACCATAGACTAACCATGAGCCCCTCAGAGCTGAGCAAAGCAATTGCTCTGCTCCAAAAACTCTCCTGATTGGCCATATTGCTGACCAATCAGTTTTCAATTTTCAAGTTTATTGTCATTCAACTATACATGAGTACACATATAAGCTGAACGAAATGTTGTTTCCCCAAGGCCAAGTGCAAAGTCAAAATTCATTTAAAGGCAGTATATTAAAATAAAAAAGGTACAGTTTATACATTTAAAGGCAAATATTAAAATAAAAAATAGGTATATACATTAAAAGGCAAAATACATTAAAAGGCAGCGTGCATTAAAATAAAAGAGGTAGCAGTTCTGAATAAAGTGCAGTGGTGCGTGTGTGCACTTGGTGTGCACTCATATGTGCATATCATCCAAGGCATGTATGGGACAGGATGTTGCAGAGTCTCACAGCTTGTGGGTACAAACTGTTGCACATTCTGGTGGTGCTGGATTTGATTCTGCTGTATTGTCTGCCAGATGGCGGGGAAGAAAGAAGCTGTGGGACGAGTGGGAGGAGTCTCTCACAACGTTGCGAGCTTTGTGAAGGCAGTGCTTCTCGTAGATATCCTAGAAGGATGGGAGGAAAAGTCCAGTGATTTTTTTTCCCACTATCCTCACTATCCGCTGCAGAATTTTACATTTCCCCTTTGCTGCAGCTTCAATATAATATAATCCCTATCCTGTCTGGATGATCTAGTTGATATAGCATCAGAATGTGAACTGTTTTTACATGTGGGTTTTTTTTTTTGTTATTTTTTTTNTTTTTTTTTTTTTGTTTGTTTTTGTGCCTCACCTGCAGGGGACCTGACTGTGTCGCTCTCAGATGGACTGACCACGCTGGAAGGAATCCAGCTGCAGTTGACTCCCACCAACTTGGTGTGCCCCAACGTCCAGATCTCTGGCATCGATACCAGCAACATCAACAACATCACACTACAGGTCATACACACCTGTTTATGTGTGTTTGTGTGTGTGTGTGTGTGTGTTTGTGTGTGTCTGACTTATCCAAATATGATCCCATCACCTTGAACAGAGTGTGGCTAACAGTCAGGTTATGGGTTTCATAACTTAACATTTACCTTTATATGTAATACAAAATTGAACCTCAAACTCTTAAGAATACATGTGCTTAGTTTACAAATTAATTACTTTAAGATTTTGTTTTCAAATTATTTAAACTTTTCTTACATGCATAGTGTTAAGAATTGACTTTTGAAGCTCAGAAATCTGAAGAAATGCTTTCTTTTCCAGATCGACCATGCCCTCCTTCAGCAGACCTTACAACAAGGGGGTCTCCTCTCTCAATCCCTGAATGTTGACACGGGTCTCGTCTCCACCCCTGGCAACCAGCTCATGTCTACCACTGACCCCACAGGGTCCCCCAATGTAGTCATCCACCCCCTGACCAGCCTGGCCCTGCACCCCTCCACCATTACCCCTGCACAGGTCACCATGGCTGGTCTCACTGATCAGGATGCTGCAGGTACAGCATGCATAAGACCAGACACTCATTGTCATAAGATGGGCTTCCATTCAAGCATTTTTATTTGCTATCAGAGCATTAAATTGGAGAAGCCAAAAAGCAATTTTATTGCAAATTGCTCAGTTTAAACTTTTGGTGATTTGTAAGATAAAGTGGGTAAAACAAAGTAATTCCTCAAACACACTGAACATCAAGATTAATGTTTTAACGTATATTCTCAGTAACCTTAACTCAGTAACTCTTCAGTAACATTGACCTTCTTCTGTGCATTCATTTCTCACTGATGAAGCCATTTGGATGGATGGTGAAACGTTTCAGAATTAAAAACTTGAATCCAGTTGACTTGACTGNATGAAGCCATTTGGATGGATGGTGAAACGTTTCAGAATTAAAAACTTGAATCCAGTTGACTTGACTGAGTTTTCATACAACATATCAAGATTAATGATATCTATCACTTTAAGTGTGCTCACACATTATCAGCAGTAAAATTGTAAGTGATTTGTGCTTCGTTCTGCACTTAAGGCTCTGTCTTTACTTAGTTCAGCGAGCATACTGCTTAGGCAAAATCGAGAAATAGAGCACCCTTTGCTTTGGATTTAACTTGCATTGTATTTCAAATTGGAGCAGACACTTAAGACCAATTTGCAAGTCATGGTAATGCTGTCTGACTACTGTCTGGCCAACTTTTGGCCCATATTGAACAGTTATTTTTTTTTTTAACCTTTATTTATCCAGGGGTAGTTCACTACTATAATCTTGGGAAAGAAAATCTGAGTTAATCAGTAATCATTAATAACAGCTAAGTAACTGAGTGACGCTTTCCTACATCTCCTGCAGGTTCTCAGGACCTCAGCCATGTCATGGGCACATCTGGGCTGGTGGCTGGAGGCTCCAGTGGTCAGGAGATCACACTTACTATCAACAACTCCAGCCTGACGCAAGCTCTGGCCCAGGTTCAGGCCCAGGCCTCAGCTGCTGGTACTAGCACTACGGCAGGAAACCCTCAGGAGATCACTCTCACTCTATCAAGTAAGATCAGTCTGATACAATACAGGTTCATTCAGAAAACATGCAGACACATAATTATTGACCATGTCTCCACCATGCAAAGGAACAGACATTCAAACACAAACAGATCAAATGAAAATTGATAACATTTACTGACAAACATAAATTGTACCCGGAGATAACTCACAGGCATTTTAGTTTGAAGCCACTTATTTTTACCAGTCTAAATGAAAACCCTCCACATTAGATATTATGGCCAGTGGTTACACAGTAGTGCTAAACGTCATTAGGAAGCACGAAACCCATATTTCCGTAATAACAGTAACAGATGTGAAGGTATAGCTAGTTAAAAATAATGAGCTGCATGGGTTGTCCATGTATCATCCATATGTGCCACCTGTGCGGCTGCTTAGGGACTGGAACAGCCTGGTTATTTGCAACCTCCTATCCCCGAATTCCAAATAATAAAATTAGTGAAAACTGAGATTGGATGGTGTAGTGGCTGTTATGCTATCACAAGCAAAGGGAGAGAGCTGTGTGTGCGTGTGTGTGTGCACGTGAGACATTCACTCTACAATACGGTACCAGTAAACTCTGGGTTTACAAACAGTTTATTTGGTTTTTATATGCAAGGTGGTATGTAAAACTGAAAGTCTCTCAACATCTTGGTTACAGCGTGGCTAAATATGAAAGAATGGATAATATTGTGAGTTTTCAGTGGAACATCATATTAGTAATATTTAAAAACTACCAGACTGTATTACAGTAGCCAAGGTCATCATGTTTAATTTGATTTAACCAAGGTTAGGTTAAGCTGGCAACTCTCTGTCCCAGGCTAGTACTTATATCAAGTGACTTTATTTTGCTTTCTCATATATTGTTTTTCATTTGCTTTATCATTATTGGCCAATGAATTTGGCCAATAATGATAAAGCAAGTGATATTCAAAGTCACTTGAGTACCAAAGTGACTACACAGTGCTAATTTAGTTGATTAACAGGTTGAAAAACAAAGATCTTGGGCAGAAGGTTTGTAATTTTATAAGATGAAAGTTGAGCCCATCATATACAAATGAGCATAAGATGGTTGCTGTTGTTCTCTGTGTGATCCTCTTCTGTATGATTGATGCTTGCTAATCCCAATATTGCTTCCTGCTTCTGTGGAGCGGTCAGACAATTCCTTCTGGGTACAGATCAGTGCTGCCTTTTATTGTATTGTAAAATCCTGTACACCAAGGCAAAAGGTAAAGTTTTACTGTTGGCAGCCTTCAGTTGTGTTTGGTTTGTCTTGTTTTTCTGTAAGCTGCAGCAGTGCCCATCAGACACTGAAAGTTGTCTTTATCTGGGGACACAAAAATGGACACAAAAACAGCCCATGATGCAAGAGTTCTGAAATAAATCTCTGAAATCCTTCTTAGTTATTCTTAGTTTGTCCAACTTTGTGTATGCTTTTTCATCCCCTAAAATGAACTAGTAACACTATTTTTATGTCTTAATGGACTTATAGGCTATAACATGAAAAATGTCTTAAAAGTGTGAAAATTGGTCATGCTAGAAACTTTTTCTCCGTCACTCGATAGGTCAGGATCTGCTCCCGCATCACAGCACGCCCAGTGGTGCAGAAATGAATGGCAGCCTGAGGCTGGCATCACAACTCAATAGCCAGCCCACCAACACCACCCTGACCATCACCAACGAACACCTCCTACCTCAGAGCCCCGCTAACACTGGAATGGCAGGTAAACCAGCATGTATGTACATTATGTATGCATTTAGTTGCAGAAGGGTATCTAACTGACAGGTTAATAATTCCTGGTTACTGCCGCTGTGTCAGCAAAGGAAATTATGTAAGATGCAACTCACTTCTTTTTAGTTTCTTTAAACCAAGCTAGCACCATTACAAAGTAGTTGTTCCTTCTCAGTTTTAACTACCACAGTTGAAACTATGAGAAGTCTTATAGAATAAATGCACAGAAATAACAAAGCTGAACTGTGTTAAACCAGGCATAATGACCTAAATGGCCAAAGGTCAGATCGAACACAATTGTACAAGGGGAAGTATAAAGCAAAGCCCAGTGAGCCACAAATAAAAAAAAAAAATTAAAAATCACAAATCACTTAGAGGAGCCCCATTAATAGTTTAAAAAAGAGGATCAAATGCTATGCCCTTTTCAGGAAATGGCTTGCTGGCATTGTGATGTCATTAAAACATATGTGGAAAGCTGAATAGCTGCTGGACTAATTTTGGAAGTTGAGTAAGCCTTTCCCTGGTCCAAAACATCCTACATAATTGTCCCAATTTGTTTTTGCCATTAGACTGTTGTTACCATTAAAGCCAGAAGAAAAAGGCATGACTTTAAACAGACTCTGCAGACTGTAGAGGTGTTTCCAGTTTTAGCCCAGGACAATAATCCCCTGAGATGGAATAACAGAACACTTCTCTGCATTTATTGTGAAATGAAGAGCTTGGAAATTAGGCAGTAGTCAACAATCTTTGTGCTTTGGCTGAAGGTTGTGGTCCCTGATTCCAATTTGGACAAGATTGCTGTTTGTGTTAAGCATAAATCAGGCATTAGCCATTACCACACATCAAACTTTACACTCTTGCAGTTTATGCAAACAACTCTGTGTTTACTTTTTCAAGGTCATACCTCTGACAACAACACCAAACCTACCGCTGTAGCAGACTCGGATAAAGAATCCTGGCTTTAAATGGGACTTCTGTTAGATTTCATCCAATGTTCCTTCAGTGTGTGTTATTGCCTTTTATCCTTTGAGGTGTTAAGTCTGTGATAAGAAAGCAAAGGGTTATGTCCCATAAAAGCAGCAAATATGATTCGTTTTGTCAAAGCTCGCCTCTGGATTGTTCTGCTGATTGTCTTGCTTGTCAGCTAGAAGCTCTCTCTCTCTCTCTCTCTCTTTCTCTGTCTCTCTGTCTCGCTGTCTGTCTCTTTCTCTCTCTGTCTGTCTCTGTCTCTCTCTCCCTGTCTCTCTCTCTGTCTCTATCTCTGTATCTCTCTGTTTCTGTCTCGCTCTCTGTCTTTTGTGTCTCCTCATCTCTCTCTCTCTCTCTCTCTCAGTTCAGTTCAATTCAAAGAGCTTTATTGGCATGAAAGTTTAAACAAACAATATTGTCAAAGCATCAGGATATACAATAAACAACAATAAACAATATACAGTAAACAAAAATCAATAATATTATGCATATTAAGGTTGAGATTGATAGCATGTATTTGATTGATAGATATTAATTATATACAGTATGTACAGTGTGTGTGTGCTGTGTATGTCAAGTCATTCACTGTCCCTCAGTTTGTTGGCATGCTGATAGATATCTATCAGATATAGATCTCTCTCTCTCTCTCTCTCTCTCTCCCCTCATATTTTTCACTCTTTCACTCCTGTGTTGAACTGTAAATGGAGGATCATGCTGAATCCAGCAGTTAGCCCAGATCAGTGTTGTAAACCGGCTGCAGATTACAAACTTTAAAATTCATACCAGTCTAACCTCGCTGTTCCATGTTTTCGCCCTTCAGTCACCAGCCTGCCACCCAGCACCACTCTGTCACACACCGCTGCGTCTCAGAGCCTGGTGATGTCACCAGGAGGCGTGGTCAGCGATGGCAGTGTTACTCTGACCCTGGCAGACGCTCAGGGCATGCTGGATGGCGTCACCCTAAACCTCAATACACAGGTAAAAAGCATGCACACACACAGAGTGGTTTGTTGAGTGGCAAAATATAAGTAGCATATGAGCCCAAATCTAACAAATAATTATGTGTTACTCATATCCAAGTCAACATTATCGTCAACCATAATGCTCACCAAATCTTTATTGACAATAAATGTGTGTTTCCAATATCAAACTAGTTTTCAGGTATATGCTTCCCGACTCCACTCAGCTTGACTTGAAGTTTTCATCATGTAGTTTGTCTCCAGCCTCACCAGAGTATCTGTCTTTCTTTTTAGGGTCAGACATTTCCTGCAGTGCTGAATGACCCGGGTCTCCCACCAGGACAACCAGTCAGTTCAGGCCAGCAGGTCGTGCTGGTCAGCCACCATTCCCAAGCCACCAACAGAACAGCTGACAGTGGATATACTGTTAATGTGTGTAAAAACTTTACAGCTCTTCCTGTGTTGTCTGATAAAGCTTGTATTGCACGTTGTTCTGTAGTCATTGATGCAGAGGCAAGTGTAATAGTTAGAGTAAGAGATCAGCTGTCAATATATAATTCTCTTAACTGTGTGTGTGTGATCTAGATTACTCAGGATGGCCATAAGAGAGGGAAGGATGGCCAGACAGAAGCTGATAACCGAAACCAGTGTTATTACTGTAATGAGATCTGCTCCAACGGCAACGCACTGCGACGTCACTGCAGACAAGTTCATGGCAAAGACCGCTGCCATGTCTGCAGTGTTTGTAACAGGGCCTTTAAAAGAGCCACGCACCTAAAGGTTTGAACATGGCTGACTTCATATTTAAGAACCATACTGGCCATTTTGCATGTTTGAGCCTAATATACAAAATTTTCATATATGTTACGTTACTGACAATCATTTCCCAAAGGATATAACCATATTAAGTTTTCCTGATAGTTACATAACCTTATGAAGTCACGGTCATTTGAATTTTTCCATAAACGCAGGTCTTCTTTTGGGACTTCCCCGGTGGAGACATACATTCACTCTGTGCTTTTTATTGCGCTTAAACACTAAAATTATGTAACTTTGAAGAAAACCTGAATATACATCTTGTTCATGATGAGGGATTACCTATCCCAAGAACGTTTCAAGTATCAACAAGTTGATTTTAATAGCATATCAGATTGAATTGAAACCAATGGTGGTCTGCAAGGTAGGAAAAAAAAATTAATTCACTGTTCCAGTAGTATGCTTTTGGGAAATGATTGTCAGTAATATGAAAATTGAATGTATTAGGCTCTCAAACATATAAAATTGCCAGTATGGTCCTTTAAGATGCTAACACCTGATATTTATTACCAAACATTTTGTTCAAACAGTGTATTGTTGCAATTTTACTATACAGGTTATAATTTCCTTTATTTCTTTTTGGTTTTTCCTGCCCTCTGCTTTAAAAGTACATGGACATGCATTTCCTGTACACAATATACATAGACTCAGCAGTTCCCAATGAAAAAGAATTTAGCAGTTGTATTTTTTGAAAAGTCATTGCACTGGAGGTCTAAAACTCCCACGTTTTATCAAAACAATACATCAACTCACAACTGTCTCTCTCATTAGTGTATCAACCTCAGGCTATAAAATAATAGATTCAGTAGAGTTACTGAGGAAAGAGATAGGGATAAAAGAACTGCCTGTAATTATAAATCAAAAAAAGTGAAAAAGACTTATAAGCTGTCGCTCACTGCAACAAAAAAAAACCCTCAAACAGAGAGCTGTGTCATAGCAGAATTAGAAATGGAAGCATGTGTGCTTTGCTTTTGTGGTGATCCTCTTCATGTTGTAACGCTGCTCAAATAGTCAACACTTGTCTATTCTCCTCACATCTGGAGGAAAGTGGAGGGCTAACTTGATATATGGCCTAATGCACAACCACTTTGCCAGCCATATGCCATAATTCCAAGAAATGGCTGCTGTGCCATCGGCTGTACTATTATAAATGTTCCTCAACATGCTGAACACTAATTGCCTCTCATAAGATTCACAGCATGAATGATCAGGCTTCATCCTCACTGGCTGCTAATTGTTTAGGAGGAAGAACTCAGATTTTGCCTTTAGATTTTTCAAAAAGCCTAGTGATGAGTAGAATAAATTAGCAGTGCTGTTGCTTCTCATGTCGGTGGCCTATAGATAATATTTTCATCATTTAATTTAGCTGGATAGCAAATCCATGAGTTTTTATATTAAGAAACAGAGAAGAATATATAGTCATAAAGTTTTGGAGTTAACTGTACTGTAGACACAGACGGGAACATTAGGGCAGAAACAAGCAATAGAAACTTCTCAAACCAGAATAATCCACATCTCCACTGTTTATCTGTATGTTCAGTACGTCCCAAACAGTCATCAACTTGCCAAAATATGAATAGCTAGACATATAATTTGGAGTCAACCTAAGCAACTTTTGCAGCACTGTTTGAAAGTTCTTTTCCATGGTGTTTCTCCTCTGTGGATGTTGTGAATTCTCTCTCTCTCAAACGATTAAAATAAACCATTGTTCGACTTCATAAGTGTTCTGACCTCACCACCCTTCTCTGTAGGAACATGAACGAGTGCATCAGCCAGGCCCATCGCCAAGTTCCCAGAAACCCAGAGTCTTCAACTGCTGCTCATGCTCCAAGGCCTTCGCCAAGCGCAGCCAGCTGGAGAGACACAACCGAACACACACAGGTAAGAGCAGTATAACATGGGCGATGAATGGCAAAATAAACAGCAAACACAAAATCTTACTATGCCATTTATAGTCATTTTACACAAATGCTAAGTGAATTTGTTACCTTGGACATATATTTTTATGGAATTTGTGTGTGAAATTTAGAGTTATTGACTGAAGAGAAACACTTATGGTAACCATGGAAACATCTGTCTAGGTCAAATCTGCATCTATGTATTCCTGTGTACATATTTTGTGTCATGGGTGTGTGTTTTCTGGTCACATATATGTCAGAAATTTCACAGTGGGTTGCTAACAGTTGCTGAAGCTCAAACATAGAAGTAACAGTAGAAAGAAAAAACAAGCCTAAGAAATGTCTATGAATTTACTTTAAATTTGATGAATCTGGCCTAGAATCCACAGCAGGTAAGATCCCAAATAATATAATAATATATAATTATATAACATATAATAATAAAACATAGTTATTGACACTAAGAATAACTGCAGTGTGTCCACATGAAGGTAAATCGTTCTGGAAAAACTGAACATGCTTGTAAAAATCAGAATGGAATGTGAATCATCATCTTTCTGTCATCTTTCTGTGTCAGACTCACTAATTTATACATTCATACAGACAGTAAATGAGGAGCTGGAAGCCTTGAATGCTTCCTTTCATGACCATTTGAATGGCATAATTTGAATGATTAAACTATGAAAGGAAATTCTGAATGAAGTGTTAATGTTGACGCTGTTCATCCCCTCGCTGCATCAGTTTAATCTATAATTTTGTCTCTTTGTGACATCGAACAAAATACCAGGGAACCATGTTTGCCCGTGACTATTCATTTGCAATACACAGCCCTCTGTTGAAGATAAACCTCCACTTTACCAAAAAGCATACTTTTTTTTTTTTTTTNTTTTTTTTTTTTTTGTTTTGAAGTTCTGTTTTCAGGAAAGTTTGCCTCCCACTCTGCCCTTTTGTACTTATTTCCCTAAAATTTATAACTGGGAAGGGAAGCTTTATGAATGAGCTCAAATTATCATGGCGCTTATTTAGCATGGTGTTGTGTAGTTACCATGTTTTTTTTATTTTTATTTTTTTTATTTTTTTAAGAATTTTCCCCAATATCTTCAACCATGTATATAAATGCATGTGTATTTAAACATGTGTATGTCCTTATCCTAACATAAGCATTATTCATTTGTTTAAATCGGGTTTCAGTTTTTATAAAACAATTTGTCCCATCACTTTAACATGAGCAAACAGTTTATGGAACATAAATCTATTGATCCATTGAACTGAGAGTCATAAAAGCATGCTGTATTTTCTTAATGGAGGACATAAAAGTAAAGTATATCATTCAGCCCATATTTGACTATGAATTCCACAGCTTGAACACCATAGTTATTTGTCGTGCAGATTTTCTTTTAAATCTCTCTTTGTCATGGCAGATTATGTGCGATGACATTCATTTCAACCCTGGTTTCATTTGCATCAATTATACACAATTATTATTTACCGCAGTTAGCCTGGTAATGTTATAGTGATGTTTAAACATGCTAAGCACAGTAGCATTAAATTACCAGGAGAAAAACTGTGGGTTGTATGTTGTCCTGCAGGCGAGCGGCCCTTCAAATGTGCTCAGTGTGACAAAGCCTTCAACCAGAAGAGCGCTTTACAGGTTCACATGGTCAAACACACCGGAAAGAAGCCCTTCAAGTGTGAGGTGTGCAGCATCAGGTTCACACAGAAGAGCAACATGAAACACCACATGAAGAGATCCCACGGCTACGGTGAGCAGCCCCCCACCCACTCTCTGTTTCCCTTTATAAAGCCGATTCTTCATCATCTTCCCTCTCTCTCTCTCTCTCTCTCTCTCTCTCTCTCTCTCAAAGCCGAATGATTGCGCCGTTTCTGGCGAACAGACTTTGGTTATGCAGAGTTGGCCTTGCCTGCAGAACTTTAACAATGTCTCATTCTCAACTTTTTCCTCTTGGTATTTCTCATTATCAGTTGAGAAGGAGACTTTGATACAGATTCTCTGTCACAGACACATTTACACAATTGTGCATTCACACACGCACACATGGAGCCAGCCCCTCAAGACGTGTGATACTGAGAGGAGCAGGAATGGTGTGATGAAAGCGCTAACTGCTTCATTGACTTGAAGCTGGCAGCGAAACTTCTATTTGAAATCTCTAGCAGAATGTCCTGAATGTTAATGCAGCACCATTCCTGGACTCCCCTCATTTAAAAGTCACACATATACTTATACCTTTTAACCATTTTATTCACACAAACACCTTCAAGCTTAGGAATTAGATTCTGACAAAGACTCGAGATGAATGCTGCTGAGAGATCTGTTCTTATTTAACTTGAAACCGAGCTACACAAAGTCTTCCACTCAGAGACCTTGCTGGTCTGGTTGAGATAAAATGCAATAATCATGTCTGAAAGCTCAGCCTTCTGCTGGGAATCAAGCCAGAACTCTACAAGGTTAACACACTGACTTAAATCTCACTAGCTCAAGGCTCCGTTGTCTGGAGAATAGAATATCTTTCCAAGTCGGGTAATGTTTTAGAAATCTGTCATGTATTATTAAAATTTTGGAAACCAAATTGAATTGACATGACAGCACAGACATCACATTTTCTTTCCTTTTTTAGTAACATACTTCAGTTACACTGACACTTGACAGACACTATCTTTTCTTTGTCATGCTTGTCGAGTGTCTCACTCTTCTTGCCATGCAAAGTTTACATTTTTTTTGTCTTTTTTAACAAAGCTGCAAGCAGCTTGAAGCCTCATGGGCCAAAATGATATGGCCAGATTGTAGATATCAGATGTGTACTGCAGAATTTTGCCACTTGAAATGAAATATGATCAGTGTTTGACATTGTACTTGTGTAATCCTTAAAGGACTACACCAGTGGTTTTGCATGTTTGACTCCAATAAATACTACCTGCATACACGGTACAGTACCGCCATCCATTTTCCATTATAGGGCTCAAACATGTAAAACCACTAGTATGGCCCTTAAAGGATCATACCGACCATTTTGCATGTTTGAGCCTAATATATTCAATTTTCATACATGTAACGTTACTGACAATTATTTCCGAAAGCATACTGTTGGAATGGTGAATTAAATTTTTTGTTCCTACCTTGCAGACCGCCATTAGTTTCAGTTCATTCTGGTACGCTATTAAAATCAGCTTGTTGATACTTGAAACGTTCTTGGGATAGGTAATCCATCATTATGAACAAGATGTACTGTATATTCAGGGTTTTTTTTTTGAAGTTACATAATTTTAGCATTTAAGTGCAATAAAAAGCGCAGAGTGAATGTATGTCTCCACCAGGGAATATAGTCCCAAAAGAAGACCTGCGTTTATTGAAAAATTTAAAGGACCGTGACTTCATAAGGCTGTGTAACTATTAGCAGGTAACATCGATTTTTAAGGTGGGTGTATCGCTTGAATATTTGATTTTGAAAGATTAAGAGGTTTTGCAAAATATCAGGAAAGTTGAAATACGGTTTTAATGTTTGGGAAATGGTCGTTAATAACGTAACATGTATGAAAATTTAATATATTAGGCTGGCTCAAACATACAAAATGGCCAGTATGGTCCTTTAAAGTAGGGTATACCTGTTTTCATATCACTGCAAATGATGCAAATGCATCTGAGCCTATAATTATTGATCTGAGATTGCACATTGTTTCTTATTATGAAACGTTGATATTTCTTGGCTTGAAACATTCCCCGGCCAACGTTGTGGGTCTTTGTGAGTGTTAAAGCCTTTTGTTGACATCAAAAAGAAAAATTCCTTTCCTTAATTATCAGGCACACATTTGCATGTGTGATGTATGGGAGGGTTCAATATGCAAAATCATATGCTTGTAATGTAGTAAATATATGTTTGCAGAGTATTTGATGAAAAGGATAAAAAAAATTTAAAAAAAGATACAGGAAGATAATTAAATGACTCCCTCTGTGGAAATCAGTTTGTACCATGAGGAACAGTTTGTCTTACAGGCAAGATCGAGCATGTTTTAAATTCCCAGTGCCAGTGACTCATTGTTGAGCTTTACATACTGTGGTTTATTTTAGGCTTAATGTCATATGACACAAAGCATCAAGCATACAGCTCACAATGAGCATGTTCTGTATCTGTCACAGCATATGATTACATAGCTTATGTAATAGATGGTTTTCAGACGATAAATCAAACTGCAAACTTTAAAACTTAGAAGAGGACAGAGGAGGTTTGGGTGCTTTTTCACAAGTGTGTCACATATGTCACTTTGCTATGCTTATATCAACAGTGGTGTGAAGTAACAATGTAAAAGTGTTAGTTAGCTACATCCTATGCTAACATCCCTCCTTGATGATTGATGTTGATGTTGGTTTAACATCAGCCCTTTGCTTCTTGCCCTGAGAAAGTAGTGCTGACTGAGAATACATGTAATGGCAAAAAGGCAGAAACTCCATGAAGTGCAGAATGAGGGAATGAGAAATTCTGGTTGCTTTTTCTTTGCTTTTCTTTAAATATCATCTGCTTTTACTTTCAGCATTTAAGTACATTTATTATAAACAAAATGCTATCGATACTCAACTAAAATAAATTGCTTAAAGGACCATACCACCCATTTTGTATGTTTGAGCCTAATATATTCAAGTTTCATACATGTAACGTTACTGACAATAATTTCCCAAAGCATACTACTGGAACGGTGAATTTAAAAAAAAACAAAAAAATTCCTACCTTCCAGACCTCCATTGGTTTCAGTTCATTCTGATACGCTATTAAAATCAACTTGTCCATACTTGAAACATTCTTGGGATAGGTAATCCATCATTTTGAACAACACGTGTATTCATGGTTTTTTTTAGAAGTTAGGTAATTTTAGCATTTAAGCGCAATAAAAAACGCAAAGTGAATGTATGTCTCCACTGGGAAATATAGTTCCAAAAGAAGACCTGCATTTATCGAAAAATTAAATGACTGTGACTTCATGAGGCTGCGTAACTATCAGAAGAAACATTGATTTTTAAGGTGGGTGTATCACTTGAATATTTGATTTTGAGAGATTAAGAGATTTTGCAAAATATCAGGAAAGCTGAATACGGTTTTATCCTTTGGGAAATGACTGTCAGTAACCTCGTACGTGGATGAAAATTGAATGTATTAGGCTCAAACATGCAAACCATTTTGCATGTTTGAGCCTAATACATTCAGTTTTCATGGTATGGTCCTTTAAGTTTTTTTTTTCCTAAAGAGTTGAATTTTAATGAATCCTTTTTTTATGAGATATTTCTAATCAAAGTACAGCTTTGAGGTACTTCATTCACCTCCACAGTGAGTTTATGCTGTATTTGTATCATTCTTCACTCCATCTTTCTCCTTCCAGGTCAGATCCAGGAAGTCGCACTGAGCCAAGAAGAACCAGTATCTCAGGTGGAGGTAACACCTGAACTTGACCTGGAAGTGGTTCCTGAGTCATCTGGAGATTGGCACAATGTCTTCCCCTGATCCAAACTCCGGAGTCACTCGAGTGAAAAAGCACTGAAGAGTGTTCTCTGACAATATGCTAAGCGCTGATTTTTAACCACTGCACAGGAGAAGCAAAAGCCTTTCCCAACATATTCCTTCGTTCAGATGTTATTTTAAGAAAAAAGATTTGAAGCTTTTGATGAAATTTACACATTTGCTGCTTTATATATTGAAGGGTTCTACCACGTAGCAGTCTCCTGCTCTTTTTCAGATTAGCCGTGCAGCCAGGGGAGTCTGGTTCTGTAATTGACCTAATGACTGTTATCTGTTTTTTTACTGTCTGTCCTCAGTGATAACCTCTGGAGAGGTTTGGCTCAAAATACAGTCATCCCAGAGAATTCACCAAGAGAATTCCCTGTTGAAGAGAGAAGAAAATGTTCTCTCAGAGGAGTTTGCTGCTTCTCTTACATGGACATGAAGCTGCAGACAAATTAACTACACAGCATGGAAGTTTTTAATATTTATGTTGTACATATTTCATCCAGAAACTGCCTGAAATGAATTGTCATTTGCATTTTCTTACATTTTGAGCTTGTTGCTCTTTGAGGGTTCGACTGCATCGTGTTACCCGTTTTCATATGATTGCAGCACCAACATTTCCTGTAGTGCATATTGTAAATAGAGTCGTTAGATTCTGTATATTTTTTGATAAATACCCTGACATGGGTTGGTTTGGAATATTTGAGCATAGAATTTCATTTGTTTTGAAGCAAAACTAGTGTACAGACAATAAGGTGTTTTTCCTTTTTTTGCAGTGGGATTTTCTATTGTTGATAAGTTAAAAGAAATAAAATAATTTTTCTACTAAATTAACCGGCATTTATTTTTTATTTAGTGACTTGAGTTGTGAGAACATTATCTATATTTTCACCTCTGTAAATGTATATTAATTCCAAGAGGCCACGTTGGGATTTTTTTTTTTTTAACGTTTATATTTATCCATTCCCTAACCTTTCTTACTCAGCCTGTATCCTCCATAATTTCAATGTACCAAACTGTGCATGAACTTTTCCTTGTCTTGTTTGGAGACAAAGCTAAAGCTACAGACCTAAAGTTCTTTAAGATGTATATGATATCAGCTAATATATTACCACAATATAGTCGACCTCAGCTAGCTAGATCCAGTCCTTTTTTTTTCCTGAGAATTCCCTTGGATTTACATAACCATGTTTACTGAGCAGTGACACTGTGTGTTACATAAAATTTTAACACAGTAAGTTTAGTTATATGTTGCAGAACAAAGTGCAGAAACATGAGTCAGGGGAAATGTAAAAATTTTGCAAGGAAATGCAAAAATTAGTTCAAGAAATACAGAAAAATATGAAAATTCCAATATTTCCTACATATACTGTACGTGCTGTGTCCTGTTTTAATTAGGACCTCAAATGAAGATGCACACACTCCATATAAGTACTTTGCATGACGACACTTGAGCATAAATGGTGCTTCATCTGATCATTCAAGAAACTCTTGGTATGAATAATTATCACGCATGATTCACGGCTGTATGCCCTCCCATGTGATATAATACTGACCCAATAATCATCTAATCGTCACCTTCTATTATCTGATGATTTTTGCTGCACAAACTACACACACAATATAACATGCTACAAAGGCATTGGAGTTGGTTTTATCATTTTTAATTTATCTTTTTATTTTCAGTTAAGTGGCTGGTTGTTTTTATTACAGGTACAACGAGTGAGGGACTTTACATTCATTCACAGGAACCACTCAGAAAAACATACACACAGGTACACGGCAGTCACAAAGCTCAAGTATACAAACAATACAGATCACACATGCCTGCTTTTAACACATTTGGTAGAACCATATTCAACACTTTTCCTCCCCCCACTTTTTCAGAAAACCTGCAATCACATTCTCCAGAAACCATCTGATATTGTCTTTTACAGTTAGTCACAGAGCACCTTTTTGAAATTGTGTTTTAAATATCTATATAAAGGAAACACAGCACACCGTTTAGGTAGGGAAAGGCACTTGTTTAGCTGAGATCTTCTTGAATTTGAGCTTCATGTGTCATGAATTTGTGAAGCGAGAAACAAGACGAAGAGACCTAGACTACATTTGTGTATCGGGGAAAGCTCTGAATCTGGGATCATGCTGGAGGAGCCGTTTGAAGCACCAGCATCATGGCTCAGATTCAGAGCAGTCTGACTGCTTATACAGGTGGAAAACAGTGCAATACAGAAGAGTTTAGTTTATCTAGATGGGTAGAAGAACTCCAATTTCACAACATTAAACAATTATTTTATGGACTGAAAAACAAATGATACGTTAGAAAGGTTATAAAATTTTTACTGCAATACTTCACAGCCAGCCTTAGGCCCTTATGACAAGACATCACATTCATGACAGGACACTTAACTACAGCTAACACACAACGAGGACAAATAGCTGAATGAAAATCAACACATAATGATCAAAAACGGCTTTCATAATACATGTAAAGTGAGTTAAACTGATTATAAAAAAAACAATAAATAGGGTCATGTTGGGATATATAGATAAGGTTTTAGGAAATGACAAAGACAGTAAGACCAGACAGAAAACCGCTCTTTACTCAAACAGAAGCGCCCTGGTCTTTCCACCCAATCTGGAAGCGGCAATGACGGTCAAGTAAGTCGGACTTGCACCGGCCTAAACCTTCAACTGCTCCAGGTCTGCTTCAGTTTATCCACCAAAGTTAGGGAAACCACCAAAGACGCTGACAGAAACTCAAGCACGAATAGAGAGCCATGGCAGGGGTCAGGGGTCATTCAGGCTGCACATGTGAGCGGCTTCAGCAAACAGTTCACGCCAGTGATGATGACTGCACAGACTCAGCACGACGCACAGGGAGGGGCAACAGATTGTGTCACTATCTACCAGCCAAATGGGGGCGGGGGTGCAACAGGGGGGTGATTTGTTTAGCTAACATTAGTGTTATCAGAGGTGCAGGAAAGGTGAGTTTTTGGAGGGCATGAGACTTCTTCCTTTTTTCTTCTTCTTTTTCCCCAATTTAGTCCCTTGTTCTTGAACATCTGCCCTTGTGTTGTTGGAAGGGGGGACTTCAGCGTTTGGCTGGAGACGCACTCCTGCTTCCCTAAATGAGAGACAAGAAACACCTGATAAATATGTGGAAATATTTGCTCATCATTTCCCCTTTACTTTTAAAGGACTACAGTGACATTTGATAGAGTTTAGCCTGTCAGTTTCTTCACCCAGCATGTGATGAGAGTACTGAAAACAAAGCCATTTGAGTCCCCAGTAGATTGTTTAGCTCTGCCTGGTTGTCATGCCAACAGATAAACATTATCTAAACTATGAATCATCGAAAATTGATTTTAAATTTTACCACCTAACTTTTATATTTCCAATCCCTGATAATGAAATTTCAAACTTCAGCAGTGGTTAATCATCAACAGTGGAAAAACTTTAACTGTTTGTGTTTATAAAACTCTCAAAGGCTTGTGGGCAGAGCACAGGGAGTACAATGTGCATCTATCTGTTCTATATCCCCATTTATCGTGTGGAGGGTCACAGGGAGCCTGTCCCATCCTCCCTTGGATGAGAGACCAAGAACTCCCTGCAGGTCAGCAGTCTGTCACAGGGCTAACACACACAAACTCAACCAAATTCATAGTAGCATCTACAGGAAATTAAAGGACCATACCAACCATTTTGCATGTTTGAGACTACTATATTCAATTTTCATACATGACAATCATTTCCCAAAGCATACTACTTGAACGGTGAGTTAAAAAAAAATTTTTCCTACCTTCCAGACCATCATTGGTTTCAGTTTATTCTGGAATGCTATTAAAATCAACTTGTTGGTACTTGAAACATTCTTGGGATAGGTAATCCATCATTACAAACGACACATGTAATCAGGGTTTTTTGTTGTTTTTTTTTTTTTTTAGAAATTACGTAATTATAGCATTTAAGTGCAATAAAAAGTGTGGAATGTATGTCTCCACCAGGGAATATAGTCCCAAAAGAAGACCTGCATTTATCAAAAAATTTAAATGACCATGATAATTTTGCATAAGTATTAGCAGGCGAAAAATTGATTTTTAAGGTGGGTGTATTGCTTCAATATTTGATTTTGAAAAATTAAGAGATTCTGCAAAATATCAGGAAAGCTGAAATATGGTTTTACCCTTTGGGAAATGATTGTCAGTAACCTTAAATGTATGAAAATTGAATATATTAGGCTCAAACATGCAAAATGGACAGTATGGTCCTTTAAGAGTTTCCAATTCACCTAAACCCAATACTTTCTATTGTGGGAGAGGAAATTGGAACGCTTAGAGTCAAACCTCAGACCCTCTTGCTGTGACAGAGCTGACAGAGATGCTTCAAGCTCTCATTCTGCTTTTGAAAGCTGATACTAATACTTAACCATCACAAAGTCAATATAGTCCTTTACTAGTAGAAATAAGCCGTTAGTATGAGTGTGCAGTTTTATGCATTGCTGATTGATGATTTTGCAAGCTTCAAGCTCTGCAGCATAATGTAGAGTGTAAGAGGAAGTTCCTAAAAGTCCTCAGAGTGACTTAATGAGGGGATGAAATAAAAAGTTAGATGGGAAGTCGTGTTGAAGTTTGGCCACAGATATTTACATAGTGCTCCACAGTTCCTGCAAATGTGGTTTCTTTTTGAATTTTAGCCATTCCATGACTTCTGAGACAGATTCTGAGTTCTCCTCGGATCAGACATCCGGTGGTTTTCACAAAGCTATCTCAGAGAAGAGATCATGCCAGTCCGTCACATCTTCTCTTTCAGATCAAACACTCAAGAGGATTTTAAAAGGGACAGAGATTATACAAATGAGACAAATCTTCAAGGATTTCTTAGGAACATAATCCATAATGTGAGAAGAGTTGGACTTCCTCTTTACAGAATGCTGCTGAATGAGCTTTTGTTCTTAAGGCTATTTTACAGCAAGAGTTCTTAAATTCTTATCTGACATTAAACCAAACAGGTTGAAACAGTGTGAATTAAAGAAAACAAGGCTTTCTGCTTATTTTCAGTCTGGCATGTTTCCATGAGGAAGAAGAGGAAATCATCTGACTCAGTGCTAATTAGCCACATCAGACAAAAATGAAGGAAGTGCTCTCTAAGTTTTTCAGCTCTGAAAATGTTTACTCTCTTGTGGCTTACTGACAATAATTTAGCCACGACAGATGAGGCTGCCGCTCCTGGGAAATTTGGATTTCTCTCCACCTTCAGTAATTGCGAGATAAGGTCAGGATGGCTGCCTAATTAAAACCTGACTGACAGAGCATGAAAGATGCTGCTCTTTTGAATGACGCATTAAATAAATAAATAAATAAATAAATAAATAAATAAATAAAAATCAACTAATAAGGAACTTCTGTGTANTAAATAAATAAATAAATAAATAAATAAATAAATAAATAAAAATCAACTAATAAGGAACTTCTGTGTAACTTAGCAAGTCAAGCTTATGAATGCAGCAATCTGAAAGCATTTTCAGCTGGTTTGTTGGACTCCAGAGTTTGGTGACTGTTATGGTGTGCTGCCAGAAGTGATTCAGGCCTGAAACCTCCTGGGTGAAAACATCTAACCACTTATTCAGACTGCAACACAGAGCTATTAAATCCCATCTGTGGAATTTGGCTTTTCATGATAGCAAGCAAAGTGAAATGCTAATCTTCAACACCTACCTGTTACAGACTCTCAAGCCTAGCCAAACTAAAAAAAACACATTTTGTTGCATAACTTAATTTTTGGCTGAAAAGTCAGAATTGTATCGTTTAAATTTCTCTCTCTCTCTCTCTCTCTCTCTCTCTAGGTCTTGTAACAAGATCTTTCAATCTCTCAGCTTACTTCAGAACAATTTAATTTTGAAATAATAAATTGCAGTGTTACTGAACTGTGCAATATTTTGCCATAGAAATATTGCATGATGCCATA
Source organism: Lucifuga dentata (assembly GCA_014773175.1). Lineage (NCBI taxonomy): Eukaryota > Metazoa > Chordata > Actinopteri > Ophidiiformes > Bythitidae > Lucifuga > Lucifuga dentata. The sequence goes on from VXCM01000107.1 coordinate 188,282, forward strand.
AAACCACACTGATGTATCACTGATATGTAACAGACTTAAAAAATTAGAATATAAGGATCCCAGCTGTCTTCACTTTGACTGGGAAAAACATGAGTTGATGAATCTTGTTTTTTCATGAATAATGCACATTTGAAAATGAATCATATTGCAGGGTGGACTAAATCATTTGCATCTTTGAGCGGAGAGAGAAGCTGCACAGGGCCTTCAATAACTTTTTTAATTAAAAAAGGCCAGTCTTTCACCTATCTATTTAGCTAGTATTAATTTGGCTTTAACACTACTTAAAAATTCTCAACTTTCATTCCAAGCTTTTCCGGGCTCCTCCTCATCTTGGGATCCAGGCTATTCATTTCCAGTAACCCCCTTACTATGACAGCCTTGACAATTTACATTTACATCCATGTTAAAATGGATGTAAACATACTTATCAAGGCAATAAATAAATTTTGTAAATGTCATGTTAAGATCATAATCAGATTGAAACTGGCATAATCTAACATTGACCTTATGCTATTTTAAACCTACTTATAATACATTTTTTTGTGAACGATCCATTGTTTTGTAATTGGAGTAAGCCATCTCTGCATGCATTTTGGACCTTGGCGCACCTTCCGTCATACTCTACTTAAGCAATTTTTCATGTACGTAGATTTAGCCAACAGCAGAATCCTATTAATCCTATCCATGTATGTAGCTTATTTGTATGTTTGCCTTAATTGCAGTGCAGACAAAAATCAGAGTGTAGTGTGCAGGTAAATGTATTGATTGAGCGCTCTAAAAGACCTCTGTGAGTCAGCCAAGCTGGACAAGTAATTGATGATAAAGTACAAGGGTATATGATCTCATACTACATAATGTGTATGTAAAGCAGTTACAGTATGTTAGGTGAAGCCCCACTGGACCCTCATCTGAAGTGGATCTACTACCTTCAGCATTATTACATCAGCTCTCGCGTAAAACATGTAGCCTGCATGTAGCCTTCTCTCTAACAGCTTGTCATTATTCTGCTGCTGCGGTAATAACAGGATTAGGATGTCTTCTAAGCAATGTCGAATACATTTGGAGTGAGTTAAATTCAAATGTCCCTCCATCACAGATCAGTTACTCACGCTGCTGCTGATTTCACTGAGGCAGAAAAACAGGAGGAAGAAGAGTGATTAGAGAATGATTCCATTTTTCTGTGCAATTTGACATTCAGGAATGAGAAGGGCAGATTACAGAGGAGAAGGGCAGAGGAAGGCTACTGGAAAATAGCTTGGAAAGTGCATTTCAAGATTTTTTTTTTTTTTTTTTTTTTTTTTTTTACCATTTTGAAGATCCTAGTCAGGGTGCCTTTGCCGTCCCCTGCGCTGGTCTTCTTGGCTTTAGCAGACTGTGACTTCTGGTCACCCTGTCACAGATGAAGGAGAGGAGTGAGTACAACAAAAGAGTGCTGGAGATGTGTAACAGGGGATTAAGAGGTGGTTGACCTTTCCGCAGAGAGGGTCGGCTTTATTTTCATTTCAGAATAGGCATGAAAAATTGAGCAAGTAAAACCAGTGAAAGAGATTTCTTTTTCTCAGAGTGCTTAGAGGTGATGGAGCGATGTACTCCACACAACACAAATACTGAAGAATGGATTATAGTACAGTCTTATTTCATCCTACTTTTATTTTTTCTGTTTTCTGTTGGTGCCTTAAAGGACCGTAAAGGTGGTTTGGCATGTATGAGCCCAATATATATTACATGCATTACTACATAATGTCACTGCCAACCATTTTCCAAAACATAAAATTGCATTTTAGTTTTTGTGTCATTTTGCCAAATCCCCTCATTTTTAAAAATCAAATGATTATCCACCTTAAAATTCAGTGTTTCACCTGCTAACACGTATGTCCGAATGTAAAAGTTGTTTTAATTTATCGGTGGTGGAGGCATACGTTTTCTTCCATGTAGCTTCATGTGGATTGGTTAAATTAAGTAACAGTGACAAAAAATAATAATGTCATGTGGTTCACTGTGATGGATTAGATATCTCAAGCACATTTCAAGAAACACGTATGAGGGTTGATTTATTGGGCTCAAACATGCAAAATCACCAGTATCCTCCTTTAATTACTCAGGAAGGTAATTTGTCCACTTCCTCACAACCGATGCAATGCATCAGATGCATCTACTCTTTTAGTTAACTTTTGCAGAAGATTACTTAAACTTTTACATTTGGACAGAAACAGTTTATGTGGTAATGAGTTTTCATCATATCAACCAGAATATGCATTAAAATGAACTTTTATGCATTATAGAAGAGCTCATCCCATTCAGGCTATAAGGTTCGTTGCCTTTACAAAGCACTCAGGAGAGTTTTTCTTTCCTAAGCTACTGTCACTCACTCACACACACACACAAAGACCTAAATGAAGTGCTGATAACTTTGCCAAATGAAGCAGAAAGCGGTCTCATTTCATCCAGCCTTAGAGGAATTTATGAAAGGAGACACACATAATGAAGAACAGAATAATGGCGGTGTTATCATTAACCTGGACTATGTGCTCATACCTCAGATAACTCAGCCTGCAATGTTACAAAGTAGGAATGCAATATTCAAAGATGGACTGAAGTTGAAGGCAAATGGGAAATGAGTGTGTTATCGCTGACGTCTGAACATATTATGAAGAATAAAAGGGCTGATAGTAAGCAAAATGGAAATAGAGTCAAAGCATCATGCTGGAAGGTCGTCTGAGAGGATGACCTCTGTTGCCCTCTCATCATTAGACATGACTCGCCTAGTTTCCAGAAAACCTACCAGTCCTATCTTGGCTGCTAGTCCTCTCCACTGGACATGTAAAGAAACGAGAGACAAGGAAAGGGAGAAAGGAGGCAAGACAAATAGAAAAGTGTGTCTTACTCAGAGTAAAGGCAGGATGGGAAGGAGAGGAGGCAGGTGGGAGGGTCCGTCCGGGGGCAGGAACAGATGCAGGGACAGGGTGGTGGGCAGATAAGGGGACACATGGGGGACAGAGGAGCGAGGCAGAGGGTTTGCATTGAAAGAGCAGAAATTTAGACACAAAACACAGACATACAATATGTGATGATATACAAGCTAATATTTAATGTATAAGGTCAGTCTAACATTTGTTTGGATGAATCTTCAGCTAAGCAAATTTTGAAAAGATTAGTTTACTTTAGAAAAATGTGTGACTTTTTAAAATTTCAGGCAACATCCATGTAGTTGTCTCACAATTAACAGTGTGAATCGCTGAAACCTCTTCCTAATTCAGCCCTACCTGACACCATTTCACTCCTCTGAGTCATTTTATTTTATTTTTTTAATTTTGCTGTGTTATAATCTGACTCTACCATTAGAAGAGTAGTTCTCAAACTGTACATGCACCCCCAGTGGTACTTGATGCATCCTCTGGTGGTACATCAAGTGACTCTGGAAAAATTTCTGCAGTTGATAAAAACATTTGAAGTGCACTGAAATTACTGTGACAAATTATTCAGAAATAAAGTGGCTTTTGTGATTCTTTTTGCAAATAGCTGAAATCTAATTTAAAAACTGTATAATTCCAACTGTAGTTTAAAGTTAAACAGACTGAAACTAATTTATAGAGATCTTTTTAATTTTATTTTTGACATTTATCTTGAAAGGACAATTAATTTGAACAGGGAATGTTATTATAGTGGGTATGTCCACTATAATAATATATTTATCTGTCTGTCTAAGCTATAGCAGTGTAAATCGGACTCACCCTAGACTTGGGAGGAGCAGGGGAGACCTGAGGAGTTAATCACAAAAAGTGAGACAAGTTTGACAGAGTTAGTGAGATCAGGAGAAAAATGACAAAAGAGCAAAAAGACAAACATGGAGGGAACATGGTGGAAGAAAAGAGCACGACAACACTGATATGCTGGAGCACTTTGAAGACTGTAAGTGTTTTAGAACTGTAGTTTATTGTTAATATTACTCACGATCGTGCGGAAGAAATGAACCACGGCGTTCTCTGCTCCACGTTTACGTGGGGAAGCTGCAGAAGCTTTCTGAGGGGCTGGAGAGAGAGCACCTCGGAAAGACCCCTGGAAAGGAAAGGAAAGGAAGGACAGGAAAGAAAGAAAGGAAAGGAAAGGAAAGGAAAGGAAAGGAAAGGGACAATAAGCCTACATGTTAAATTAATGCATATTTATACAATAGTAAATACTGAGGATGAGATAGTCATCCACATGGCAGGTTTATCTTTCTGAAAATAATTAATTTGTACAAACTAGTGCAGTGCCTGTTCAAAATGCCTATTCAGACTGGGCCCAACTTTATGGTGTGTGCTGCAGACTACCATAATGTACTGTAGTTCTGTACGTCTTCGTGACCTAGATTTGTTTGCTATACAGGGTCGAGTTGAGGCTGTGGCACTGCAGTGGAGCATACGCTGCCATGGCCGGAGCGTATCCTGCCACGCGGACTACTTTTTACTGGCACAGCTCAATTCAAGAACCGCTTATCCAAACAACTTCACACGTGACATTGCACATCCTTGGGTCCTGAGCAATAAACCTGCCGAATATCAACGTCATACAGTGAAGGGTTCTAGAGATATTGGTGCCACAGACAGACATAGATTATTGCCTTTATAGTTAGATTAAATATTCAGACAAACCAAAAAAAAAAAAAGCTATATTTGCCTTTTTCTTATTTTCTTAATTTTGTATTTATCTTTATCCTCTCTTTCTACAGTACCATAGCCATGATTAACAACTCTGCTGCTACATGAAGCTAGCTTATTAACAACCTTGCTACCTGCTACCTGAAGCTAATGTGGCAAATAAAGCTAGCATGGCTAATAAACATATTAATATTAATAAATATTCAGAGATTTGATGAAGATGTTGATGATACTGTAAAGATTATGTGGTTATAAATATCAATCTTCCTATTCTAGCACAGTTGAAAGCTGCTCAGGAGCTTCTGAGATGCAACAAAAGTGAATCTGAATATACAGTATTTTCATGTTCATTGCTGTGGAAAAGTTTTGTATCTTGTTTCCTGCATTTCCACCCACATATGCAGCCATCAGCATCAGCATTAGTCTCACGTAGCCGATGCCTGCTTCATTAACCCTTATCCAAAAGCAACTAAAACCTTTGGCATCGAGTCACTGAAAACAGATTAAACCTAAAAAAAAAGTGCAACCAACGTTGTCCACATTCGCTTGTCAATGCCTTGATCTTAACAGTGGAGACTAATTACCATCCAAAAGTGCAAATCAATGCAAGGAAGTTCTTCAAAGTCAGACTTTACAAAGGCAGTGTCACGATGAAAGCTTAATGGGTCGATACCCTCTGACATTTAAAGTCTGCTCTCTTAAAAATAAAATTCTGTTTTAACTGGAAACAGCACAGAAACACGGAAATCATCATCATCATCATCATCATCATCATAATAATAATAATAATAATTCCTGTAATGCCTGATGCCATCAACAACCTGCAACCCCTGAGAGAAAAAAATACATTTCCACCCACTCAGGATCTTTTCAGTTTATTTGATCTTATTCATTCCTTTCTCGGCACCCATTATATGACAGAAAATGTGTGTGCATGTGTGTGTGTGTGTGTATGTATGCACGTGTGTGCATGTCTCTGTGTGGTAGTTGATTCACTTCCATTATCTCACATCAAAGAACCTTAACGTTACTAAAAGGGGAGAAACTGTCCCTGCAACCACCATTTACACATTGCTACAGAGGTACGTGTTCAATTCCACGATTCCTTTGATGGGTTTTGTGAAAATGGACCAATGAACAATTAGGCCAGTGCAGAGAGGGAAGACACATAACCACAGGAAAAAAAAAAAAAAGAAAAAAAGAATCAATCATTAGAATAATAATAAAAGCTTATGAAGACAGTCTGTTCCCTTTTGGAAGATAATATCCATCAAATGTACAATAATTATAGGTCTAATTTGTTTAAAATGGGGTTAAAATAACATTTTGTTGTGTATATCTTCATGTATGAAATCCAGTTGTGTAATTTGCCTGAAAAAGAAGCAGAACTTCATTAGTAAATCCTGCTGCTTCATGATTACCCCCAGTTTGTGTGTGTGTGTGTGTGTCGGTGTGAATGTGTGCATGTGTGTTTCTGCCAGGATATAGGCAGAAATAAAAGAGATGAGGAAGAAATGGGACAAGAAATAAAAGAATAAATAACATGTCTTTGATATGAATGAGAGTCTCCGTTCTCCATTTTTCTCTGGATGATTGTTTCCATTTTCCTGCTGGTCTGGAATAAGAGAAGTTTACAGACGTGTCCTCTGCTTTAACATTTGACTTTAAGCTCAAGATTGAATTGATTTAGAAATAATATTTTTAAAAGAAAAGAATAGAAAAGAATTTTATATTGTGGAATTTTACAGAAATTTCACTATAAAAATCCTATCATCGTCATTAATAATAGAAATTAAAATTATTTGATGGTTCTGATATATTTACTGTATATATCAGATTTTATATATATATATATATATATCGTGAATTTCCCCCATGGGGATCAATAAAGTGTTATTTTATTTCCTCTATACCTTTTTTCTCTTCTCATCTTGTCATCTTTGAACCCACATGTTTGTTGCTTTTATTTGCCTTTTAAGCTGCACTCTTTTACTAGACAGGACAACAAAGTTCTATGCTTGAACAACAACAAAAAAGAGGCATTAAAACTAGCAAAACCCTGTTTTTGAGGTCATTTGCTATTTACAGGCTTGGCATAAAATGTCAAGAGTCTCTATAGAAATGTCTCAGGATCTGGAAACAAGACAGACTAATAATTTCTGCAAACTGTGCGATAACAGTAATGTCGTCAATTCATTTGAACTGGTTTCAGATTCACTTCAATCATGAGCTTGCAGGACTAAACTGAAAGAGTCTGCAGTCACTGGCTTCTGTTTGAAGTCTGAAGAGAAAGGGCTGTGTGTGTGTGTGTGTGTGTGTGCATGCATGTGTGTGTCTGTGTGTGCGTGCGTGCATACACGAGAGAGTAAGGGAAAAGACATAAATTTTCAGCCTGGTGGCCCTTCCTACTCACCTGTCACAGTATGTCATCTCCATTAAAAATTCTCTTTGTGTAGCTTGAGTTTCTGTAGGTGGCGCTCTTTTCTTTTTTTTTCTTTCTTTTCTTTTTTTTTTTATCCATGCTCCTGTTAACTGTCACTTTTTCCATTTATTTCTTACCAAGAAGAAATGTGAAGGAAAAAAATCAGAAATAACAAAATGCCTTCCAGCTTTACTAAATTGCCAAGTTTCAGCTGCTTCCTTGTAAAAATGGCTGTTTATATAAAAATCTCATGACTAAAACTCTGTGGCAGTAAAGTTATGATCTCTCGAGTGTTTCTGCTTGAACACACACAAATCACATATGTACATGTTATATGACCTGAGCTGTAAGGTGAAATAAAGGAGGAAGAGTGAGCAATCACAATTCAGGACACGTGGAGATACCAAGTTTCCCGTGCTCAGAAGCTTATAGTAAAGTGCAAGTTAATGATCACCATTCTCTTCTGAGGTCAAAGGTCACAGCCAGGCCAGGAACCCACTTCATTATAGATGATGCTCAATAATTAATCCTGAGAAGATGCTGGGAATGAGCAGAGGGATCTACAAGCTAAAATTCAGCGTTGATCATCACTGAGGGAAGTTATGAACTGTCTGTTTTATCAGTCTAATAAACAGCCTGACAGCTTCAGGTATGTATGTGACATTAAAATTCAAATCCAGCCTCTTCAGGTCTGAAATACTGACTTTTAAGATAATGACAGCCTGCTGTAGAGTAGCAAGCTGTCATTATGTATATTTACAGACCATAATCACCCTGTTCACATCACAATTCCCTCCAAAAAATAACTTTTTAATGGTACTTAAAGTTACAGAGAATTTATTCAGAACTTTAAAGGTCATTTTAGAAAGTATAAGTGATTTAAATTTGATGTTTTTCTCATACGTGTTGTGAACATGTAAAATGTACAAAAGTACATGGAAGCAGATATTCTCAGATCCACATTTGTAAGTGGAAATAAATCTGATATGTTATATCTGCCAAAGCAGCTTGCAGTCTAAACAAATTGGAATTTTCTTATCATTCTGATCAAATGCCAAACTCTTCTGCTTTGATTGTTTATGAATTATGTACAGCAATCATTGCTGCACACACCCAAGCTGCAACAAAAGCAGCTTGGGCTTAATGTTAAAATATAATTAAGTCATTGCAGACCTTTAGAGATGTGCATCCTTAGTTTTGTGCTGATGACGATTTCAGTTCCCCTAATTATTTAAGTTATTCTCTTTATTTATGTTTGTAATTTAGATACACTGCACATTATGGTGTATTATATAAATTCTGGTTGAAATCATCCCTCATTATTTGGGATTGTTGCAGAGAAATACTGTATTATTTTTACTGCAATAGCTAGTATTATTCACACATTAATTAATTTTCCACAGAAGAGTGAAATAATGTGCCTTGCCTCAGGGTAATTTTCGTTCCTACCTGCTGTTGTTGCTGTTCGAGGGACAGGTGTGAGTGTTACACCAGTAAAGGGAGTTTGGTCAGGGTTGACTCTGTTGTTGTGTTGGTGTTGATTAAAGAGGATAATCTCAAAATAAAAAGTATGCAAGAGAACATGAGTGTGATTATGCATACAGCAATCACACTAAAAACTGTAGCCCTGTTTTTATCCTCAGCCCAGAGAGACTGGAGTAAGTTCCTTTTTCATATCTGGGTTACAGATGCTTCAGAAAGTAATAGCTTGTGTAATTTGCATCTCATTTGCATCCATTGTCAGGTTTTGTTTATGTTGGTATGGAAGCTTGTTTCTGCCACTTGAAAAGAAAACAAAAACTACCACCTTTTTTCCCTCCCATTGTTCAGTACTGTTTTCTCAAAATTGAGATACTAAGTCGTAATTATGAAATAGTATCTCATAATTATGAGATGCTAAGCCATAATTATGAGATACTATCTCATACTTATGAGAAATTGTAGTTTCTCGTAATTATGAATTAGTACCTCATAATTATGAGATACTTTCCCATAATTATGACTTAGCATCTCATAATTATGAGAAAATAGCACAGTGTAAAATGTGACAAGTTGATCTTACTTAAAAAAATCTAGGAAACCGATTGTCTTGAAAAAAGGTAAGTAAATATAACTATTAGTCTTAAGTTATGTTTACTTTATATCTACTTGAACTTAAAACTAATAGTTATATTTACCTTTTTCAAGGCATTCGGTTTCCTAGATTTTTTTTTAAGCAAGATCAACTTGTCACATTTTACAATAACAATGGGAGGAAAAAATGGTGTTTTTTTTTTTTTTTTTTTNTTTTTTTTTTTTTTTTTGTTTTTTTTTTTTGTTTTTTTTCAAGTAGTGCAAAACGGGCTTCCATATGTTTGCCTCAGAAATTAACCCATATTTGTGCATAAGAAGTGTTTCAGGTCTAAACTGTGTAAACACAGACATTGGATTTAAAGACTTGGTCTAAAAAAAATCAGATCTAGGCTAAAATTCATTCATTCATTCACTGTTATCCCATCTTCCCCCTAGTGGCTATTAGAAGACACGATAATGACACCAGAGGCAGAATCATTCATTTGGCTCCTTTGCAGTACTTTGCAGGATGATTCTCAGCTCTGAGCCCATGTCTTATTAACAGCACAATAGAAGAATGGAAGAAAAAGAATAATTATGTTCATTTGAACATAATTAAGTAATTAGGATAGACCATCTTTCAGCTTTATGAATGGAGCACAGAGCCAATCTGCAAAAAACAAGACAGCTGCAGCTCAGTGTTCATTTAAGATTTATAATCAAATTCTGCAGCTCCAAAGATCAAATACCACATAAAGATGAGACAAAATCAGCCATAATCAGTGCTGTCAGACAGAAAAACATGATGAAAACTGTTGTTGGTAAGTCAGAAAGTATAATGTGGGTTGTAGCAAACATCACCCTGTAGATACAGTTACAGACCTGAGATTCAAAGCAGAAACCACACACACACACACACACACACACAATTTTGCACCATCAATCATCTACATGTGTTAGAAGAATGTGTCCAAAATCCCAGACTGTTAAGTTTTGTGTAATTAGAGTTAAATCAGCAATTTGTTTTGCTCAGGATGCTTGGATTTTTTTTTTCGTGCAACAAATGCACCACTGAATGCAAACACACCATTTCACATCTTAAATAGGAAACTTAAATAACCTGTGTGTGCTGCCTGAGTTTTTAAGCAAAAGCTTTTTGTAGACACAACAGTATTTAAGTTGCTGAAGCTGTGTCAGTGTGAAGCATTCAGATGCATTTTACATGATTTAAATTATGTTCAGAGGTTATGATATTCCCTCAAGTGCTAAATAGGATATATGGCCACATTCACAATTCAGACTTATTGCTATATTTTGCTTTTTTAGTTAAAACAATTATTTAAAAAAACAAACAAAAAACAGACAAATAATGAAAATGGAATTCTGCTCAGACATTTCTCGCTCTGTTTATTCAAACAGTTTTTTTTTTTTTTTCAATATTGTATTCTTTGGAATTTACTATAAACTACATTACCTATTTATTACAAGGCTGATGTACTGGATTAAATTATATAATGTCATGTGTGCTTTTCTGAGAGTGAAAGTTGAAGGTGGAAAGTGCATCAAAGTAAGTTTGTGTAAAGAATTTACATCCAGTGAGATGGGAGTTGAACTCATAATCACTGCATGATAAGCCAAGTAACTTACTACCAGTGGAGCTATTACTAGTCATAGATGAGCATCAGAATGAATCTGCAGGACAAATGGATTACTTTGCTTTTTAAAAAGATTAAGGGTGCAGCTACTAATGCGTTTATGAAAGGAACATTGGCTTCAAATTGAATTAATTTCAGTGGAACTGTGACAATAATATAATTTAAGTAGTAAAAATAATAAAGTTGTAAGAAATAAGTTTATGTATAAGTTGAACTGATAGATTAGCTCTATAGCTTTCCAGCTGAGCTATTCACAGACATTTACCATCTCTTTCTGTTTTGTCTGTTTTAAGGTGAACTCACTTATGCATTTATGACAGCAGAATGTTGCTTTTAATTTAGTTTATTTCAGTTGAATCAGCAGTTGGAAGACTAAAGTGGGCAGCCCTGTTTTTTCATGTGAATTTTTTCTGCTTCAGTTTTCTGCTCTTACACATTCCAGACAAGTGTTCTCATCAGCGCTAAAGATAGTCGAATGGCAAAGCATGCCACCTTCGGACAAAACATTGTGGGATCGAATCTCACAAAGAACAAGGAGGAGGCTTTATCAAATAGTTACTCAATTATAAATGAAACACTAGTGTTTGTAGTAGTAGCAATAATGAAAAATTGTATAGGTGATGAAAAATACACAAGGTGAACAAATGGTTGATGAGAAATGAATAGGGTGCAAAATGGTGAACAACATATCAAGAAAAGGTCAAAAACAACACACAAAACAAAAAAAATGGTCTAAAACAAAACAGAAAGTGGTAAAAACAAAAACAATGTAACATATACAAAAATAAATTATAAATACTGAAAATAAAAAAAAGATTTTAAGTTTAATTGAAAGTAAATATGTTAATTGTACAAAAAAAATTACACTTCTGGAAACAAAAATCTGATTAGGGACATGAAGGCAAAAAAACAAAAACAAAACAGATTTGGGTCACCATGGAGCGTATGACATCACTTAAAGGACCATACCTCCATTTTGCATGTTTGAGCCTAATATATTCAATTTTCATACATGTAATCTTTTCGACAATGCTTCGACTACTAGTGAATTAAAAAAAATTTCCTACCTTATAGACCGCCATTGGTTTCAGTTCATTCTGGTACACTATTAAAATCAACTTGTTGATACTTGAAAGGTTCTTGGGTAATCCATCATCAAAAATGTGTATTCAGGCTTTTTTTTATCGAAGTTTTGTAATTTTAGCATTTAAAAAGCACAGAGTGAATGTACATCTCCACAAATATAATCCTAAAAGACCTGTGTTTATCAAAAAATTTAAACGACCGTAACTTCATAAGTCTGCGTAATATTAGCAGGCGAAACATCTCTTTTTAAGTTGGGTGAATCTCTTGAATATTTGACTTTGAAAGATTAAGAGATGTTGTCAGGAACTTATGAATACTGAATATGTTTGGCGCAAATAATTGAATCCTGATCCACACTCCTTACCAGTTGGTGGCGGTAATGCACCAATTTGTTGTTTGCCAACCGCCATAAAATTTTAAAAAAGAAGAAGACAATGGAACGGTATGGTCCTTTAAATACGGCTCTGACATCAGGCACAGGCGTGTATTAATGAGCGCAGCAGCTGAGCTAACACTTTTCATACATCGCAACAAGAAGTAAACGCTGACAAAAAGTCAATGTTTTGCAAATTTCACTGTCATCATTACTTTTTTTTTTTTTTTTTTTTNTTTTTTTTTTTTTTTTTTAATGTTACTGGGACTAAAACCAGAAGCAAAGCGACAGGACAGGCCTTGAGACCCGAGTTTTGAGGAGAACCCCGAGAGAGCGACGCTATTTGTCTTCTAGCAATGACATTGTGGGAGAACCCCCTTGAAACAGTCGATGGGCGATGAATAGTTTTGTGTTCCGGAACTGAAACCCCCCAAACAGGGCCCCACTGCGTTATTAGCCAACTGCACAAGAGGTTTTTGTTTTTTTTTTTCTCAAAACTTTATTGAGTTTTCCGGTAGCGGCAGGGCTGAAGTGAAGAAGCGGTCATGACCAACTGAAAACAGTGAACAAAATGAAGAGGACTAATCTGTCAGGTTCCAAACCAGAAAAGGGAAACGAAGAAGAGTGGAAAAAGGAAGCAGACAGAGGTAAGTGCTAATTATAACAAAGGAAGGAAGAATGTAGCTAGTTCACTCATTATTTTTAGCATACAACATGATGAATTGTTTGTCAAATGGTTTGGAGTAACATTGCTCTCTGTAACATTAGCCAACTTAGTTATGTTAACTGAGTTAGTGAGGTAGCTAGGCTAGCCATCTGGCTAAGCTAACAGTGTGAACAACTGTTGCAGAAGACTCTTACCAGTTATTTGAATTTTCTAGATGTTGGATGTTTAAATCTGTGTGCCAATATATCCTCCTAAACTTTATTTTACATTGCTGTGAGTTAAGGTCAACTAATGGTATTAATGGTGATACAACACACATTTTTTATTCTCTCTCTCTGCTTTGTTTTATTTATACATTTATTTATTTATTTTTCAGCAGTGGCCAGCAGCTCAGTGCCCACAACACCTGCACATGATGATGAGGACTACACACCTCCAACCCATTCAACCGCGACAACAGAAGACCCTACATCACACCATTAACTTCGGGATAAGGTAATGTTGATCCAATGGGGCTGATGCTTTTTTTTTTTTTTTTTNTTTTTTTTTTTTTTTTGCCTAGGCTTCCACAGACATTAGATTTGCCTCTGAGTATATCTAGCCAACGCTGCAGCTATGACTTAGTGTCACTTGCCTGCTTGTTTTGGGTCACAAATCAGCTGCCTGGATCGTGTCCTCATGCAACTTTTTACTTTCTGGGTATTCACCTGTGTGTTTCTGCTTCAGATAGAAACAAATTTTTTTATGTTTTTTCAACTTTGGCTGTTATCCATTTGGCCTTGTAGCCAAACAATTTCCAACCAACAGCGGTAGCTCCTTTTCTAGGAGCTAATTTGTTAGGCACTGACCACGCTACTTTTTTTGAGGAATGTTTGTTTTGTTTCTTTTTGTTACACATGATGTGAAAATTCAGCAAAATATCACCACGCCGCATTATCGTCCAAATTGTAATATGAAAAAATGTTATCATATAAAAAAAATTATACTGGTATTATGATATGACACAGCCCTCATCTACAGCAGTGAGAATTCTGTCATTCAGGTAAAGAGAAAACTTATTTATTTTTCTTGTTTTATCTTTAGGTTTACAGAAATAAGACAATACAGTTATCCATCACTCGTCTATCAGAGTGAAGATAATGAATATCTCTGTTTTCCATTAAAGGTTCTGTGATAACTCCTTTAGTTTTTCACCGCTGATTAATGGAATATATTTGTTTGTCTCCGAAACACTATTATCTGGAAGCCTAACACTCTTTCTGAGGCTCCAGAGATTAGAGACAACAAACAATTTCTTTTTAGCTGGATGAAGGTTAAAATAAGAAGACATATTATTATTATGTAACCTTGAAAATGGAGTCGTAACACCACAGGTACAAAGGAAGGGTCTGGGCTTTTTTTAGCTTTTAGCTTTTTTGTTACCCAAAGGTTTTTTTATCCAAGTGTAACCAAAAGATGGAAGAAGGATTAAAACAAAACAAAGAGAGCGCTGTCAGTGTTATTAAAGAGTTTTAATCAAGCAATAATCCAAAAGCTCAGAACAACGATCAGGTTAGGAACAAGTCAGAGGTCACATCAGTTCACAGGAGATACAAACGCTTACAAAACAGATCTGCTCCTGGTTCAAACACACAGACAGTACACACACTCAAGAGTGGGTCAAAGACACGTGAACCTGAGGAGAGCTGAATGATGTGAGGGAACCCCCCTCCCCCACATCCAAGACACTGGAGTAGACACAGAATCAAGCACGTTTTGGTTTATCATCATTCCTGCATTTTATATATGAATAATTTTGTGTGTAGAGTAAAATATTATTCATTTTTTTATGAGTTTATATTTTTGGTTGATTACTTATTGCTCATGCTACCTTTATTATTTCCAATTAGCACAACGTTATTCCTCTCATCTGAAATCATCTAGAAATCCTGATGCTAATATTGATGCTAATATAAGACCTGAGACTGTGATTTGTCTTTTTGGTGCCATCTTGCAATTTATGAAATAGCTCATTTTATTAACATATTATATTTTCAAGGGCCTGGACTGAAAAGAAATTAGTGGGAAATAATAAAGACAATAAGTCAGTCTTTGTAAATTGTTCCACACCTGCCAGATTTTAAAACGGTTCAGCATCATGCATATTCAAATTGCCAGTGATAAACAATAAGACATTCTCCTGCCTGTAATTCAGCAAATGCATGAGGAAAATCCTTATATATCCAGACATTATTCAAACAGCTGGATCAGATGCTAAAATACCTGTTTTCACACTGGATTCTTCTGGGGGAAAAAAAAATGTGTTTGTAGCAGAAAGTTAGTGCAGACTGTTTCTGCTTGAGGCCATAGAGGTGGGCAAACCTGTTCGTCATGCACTTGAGATGTAACATCATCTGAAGGCAAACCCTCGGTGAATACATAAATATATTTTTTACAACTTTATGTTTTTAGCAATTACGGAAGCAACGTACAATTTTCTAGCTTAAGGACCAATAAAATCTGTTAAATACTGCAACAAAATCAGTACTCCTCTGATGTTAAATGAACTTGTTCTTTTGACACTTTCCCTCAACATTTTATGGGTAAAATCATTCAAAAGCAAAACAATAATTGATTAGCAAAGCAGAAGCAAATGCAAAGATTTATAGCGCACATATAAGATCATTTTTACCCCAAACATGACGTTATAGATGACATAAGCCAGGAAAATACATATTTTCGTACTGGTTAGTGATCACCACATTGTGATTCTCTGCAGGGTCAGAACTGCTGGACAGCCAGGCTTACAGATGAGAACCTTTTCTACAGGTTGCATTTCACTGTACCCAACATTTCCTTTCAAACCATCGTCACTAAACATACAGTGTGAAGCATGTACACTTGCACTTCCATTTCCTGTTTCTGACAGCTCCACAAGCTTTGGGAGTTAGCTTTAGTATAGTGCTGTAGCATTGACAGGATCACCTAAATGTCATTTGATCCTTTCACCAAATATGCTTTTCAGGCTAAAATTCAATTCAGCATCGCCTCTAGAGGGCAGCAGTGAGTGCCAAGCAAAGGTACTGGAATACACAGAGCTGCAGTCTCATGCATAGTGGTCTGTAGCAAAATTCAGTTGCACAACCTATGGAACTGGACCCCAGTCTGCCTGAACTGGCTGACAAATTGGTATCAGGAGCTACATGAAGAACCCAACCACCATCAAAACTATCTAACTTGGCTTGTTAATAAACAATAAGTTAGTTCTGGTCAAAAGTTTGACATGTTGACAGCGCTGCAGTGCAGAATCATAAAAAAAAGCAATGCAGGCTCAAAGTTTCAGCAAAAACCTGCTCTTGTACTCTAACTCCTGCATTCCCAAACAGGGGTTGGTATATGCTCTATATAGAGTATATAATACATACTCTATTATATATATACTTTATGATAATCTACATCTTTTAATTTCTCTTTGATCAAAAATAGCATAATGTGATCGTTAACTTTGAAAGTGGCTTTGCAGACTGCTGTACTGTTCCGTACAAACAGTACTGCAGTACCTCCCTGCTGTTGACTTATCACAGTTACTTAAACATTGACTCAGACACAGAAATCAAAAGCAGTATGACTGCTGCTGTGAACGGCAAAATAATATACCAGCATTACATTTAAAATATATTTCTGTGAATCAGCTTTTAGGGAGGAACCTGAAACTCAGCTCTTCATGACTCCAGTTTGACAAATGTGCTAATAAACTGCATCAAAGGAACAATTCCACCATTTACTTCCACAATATCATTTACAACAGATAAATATATATTAAAATTTAACTGAAGATAGCAATACTTGTAATGTCAGTACCATTCAAATAAAAGAAAAATAAAACAGAAATTTTATGCTTTGATGACTCAAAATCACAGCCTGTAATACAAAAACAAACCCCACCCTAAGCCTTTAAGTTGCCAGTGTTGACATGTAACCTATTCTGCCAGTTCTGAATCTTAGTACAATGTCAAACTTTGGTAAAGCATAAGAACAACAGTAAAACCAGACACAAATCTATATGACAAATATGTTGGAACAAATTCTTACAGATCTCATGAGGAATCTACATTAAAAATCAGCAGAATTAACTGAGATATTTGAGAAGGATCGATTTTTTTCACATCGACTCTCTCGGCTACCTCACCTTGCTCTTCCTCTTCTTGTCCCCTCCAAAGAACTTTCCAATCTGATCCAGGAGCCCGGGGTTCTTCTTTCTCCGGCCCAGCCCAAAGGCAGCCTGTGCAGAGCTGCTGGCAGATGCCATGGTGTTAGCAGTTGGGGAGTATATGTGTATTTGTCAAATGTGGGGTTTGCGTCTCTCTCTTAAATGAGAGACTAGAAGATAGAGGGGGGTAGGAGAGAAGAGAGAGAGGCAAGGGAAGGAAAAAGCTAGCCTAATCTAAGTCCTGCTCAGGACTCTCCGACCCGCAATCTGAAGCGCCGCTGTGCTCGTGGATGGTCTGTAGCTCGTCCGATTCAGAGGGTCGGTNCCCGCAATCTGAAGCGCCGCTGTGCTCGTGGATGGTCTGTAGCTCGTCCGATTCAGAGGGTCGGTCTTTGAAGGTGTTGTCCTCTCGTCCCGGGGCATCTCGGGAGAAGAGGCGGACCAGGTGGGGGCGTGGTGTGGCAGCGTCAGGGTTGGCTGTGCTGGCGGGGTTCCAGGGCTGGTGGGGGCCCTCAGTGCCCGTGGAGTCAGTCACCGCCGGCTTCTCCAAGATGCAGCCATTGTTCTGGCTCACATCTGCCTCACCCAGGCCTGCGCAGAAACAACAAGGGTCATCTATGGGCTCGGATCTGCATGGCAAACAACAAAACCCAGAATACAAAGGACTCTTTTGTCAAAACCGAATCCTTCCTGCTGCAGCAGACACCAGAAAAGCTAATGTTTCCAATTTAGCTGCAATGACCTGTATCTGCTCGACAGGAAAGAAAGAAATTTGAGACTGAAGATTAGTGCAACTGCAAAGCATTAGAATTATTGCAAAAACACTTCTTTTGATTCATTACAGCATTACAGTTAATGCTGAGCAATAATAGATTCTTTTAGAAATGATGCTGAAATGAACAAAAATCTGCCTGACAGGTTTAGGAAGCTTTAGTGGATTGGATCATGTTTGCATTAATTCCACACAGCATTCGTTCGAATGTGGTGGAGGCACATTTGGTCTTGTAACATCCACTCTGACAGCTATCCATTAAGCCAGGCAGCTCCCACAGCACAGGGCATCTAGTTCATTCCGGCCTGCAAAACAATATCCACACTGTACTGGCCGAAATGGCGTAGCACTACACCAGGGAATCTATTGGCTGAACAGAGGCATGTTGTTTCAGCTGCATAGTTAATACTGAGAAACAAAAGGGCCAGTGTCACTAAAATAACTCCTATAAGTATGAATTTTCAACCCAATGCTTGGTGACACTTATCTGATATGGGCCTGAGAGCTACAGCCAGAGTCTCTGGGTGCAGATCAAATAGATTTCTCCATATTACTGCTGTTCAGCATGTTTGCATTGCACTGGTCATAAAAAAAAAAAATACACGTCAACAGCTGCTTCATTATAGATCTCTTGCTTGCATGGTAGCTCTCCTACATAGTTTTAGCAGGACAGAAATCAGCCCTAAAAAGCACTTAAAGCATTTATTATTCAACACTGTCTAAAATAATAATAATAATAATAATAATAATCTAATAATGCCCTTTCCCACCTGTTTAAATGCTTGAGGTTTCTTTTCCCTAAATCCCAATTCTCATCTGCCTGCAGCATTAAGTGAAAAATGTCTTGTTCTTCCCTCATAATTTGCTTTTTCAGATTTTTTTTTCACATTGAAAAAGGCGATCAAAAAGCTTTTAGAGCTGTTCATGAGCCATTAAAACCAATCTAATATCATTCTTTTTGGTTAACAGCTCTAAAACATGAATCTTCTTCTTTTCCTTTCGGCTTTCCCTTCAGGGGTCACCACAGCAAATCATCTGCCTCCATCT
>VXCM01000112.1:0-15385 GCA_014773175.1 Lucifuga dentata
CTGAGGACCAGGCAGGCAGAAATGGCAGGTGAGTGGCTGACCAGACATGCAGAACTGTGACAGAAAACCACATATCTCAAAACAATCAATGTTTCAGGTGTTTTATAAAGTTTTAGTTTCAGCTTGATGATTAGCAGGTTTGAAATGGTTCCATTTAGACAGTCAGATTTTATCAATCCAAAGAGGAATGTACAGTAGATTCCTGAAAAATAACATTTCCAGTTACCATATTTTCAACAATATGTATGCAGAATTTGATTAGAAATGTGGGTAAGATAGGATAAAAATTCTGTTTTCCAGACAGCAGCTGTGTGAGTGAGTGTCTGGCTGGTACATACAGCACGAGGCAGGAAGCTGATGGGACAGAGCTGGGTTTCTGTTTGCCATGTGACCACGTCTGTTCCACCTGCAGTGGGGCATCACCTAAAGATTGCCTCACCTGTTCTCCAGGATACCTGCGGGTCCTCAACCTCTGTGTCACTCATTGTCCCACAGGGTAAAAAGCTGGATTCTCTATCATAACTCAGGATGTTTACTTTTGTGTTGAAACATACTGTCTCTTGTATGTGGTCTGTTGACTTTCTCCCACCTTGTGTCCACAGCTGTAAGAATGCAGCATGTAATTTCTCTTAAATTGCCATGACAGTATAAAAACTTCCTCCTAAAACCTTTACTTTAAATGTATTACTTTATGAGCTTTTGCAATAATAATAACAAAGGCAATTTTCAAAGCAACATTGCAAAGTGCTTTACAAAAATAATAAAAAAAAGATAAGAAAATACAATGCATGCTCCTTTCTGTACAGAAGTATCACAAATGTTGATCCAGATTTCAGATTTGTGATGTTGTTTTTAGTGACTTTCTTATAAATCCTATGATTTATTTAACCATTATTTAACCAGATAAAAACTCATTGAGATTCAAAATCTCTTTTCCAAGAGAGATCTGGCCAAGATGCAGCACAATTACACAGTCGCAACACAGATACATAGAATACCAATCAAACCTTTAAAATATCAACATAAATCAAAACAAATAATTCAATGCAATAACTCACAACATGATAAATAACACCAACATTTTCCAAGATTACTCATTCCCCATTCTTTTAAAACCAATCTGAACTCACCAAGGGTGATAGGTTATGTCCACAGGGTCAAAAAAGAATATAACCCTGATTTATTAATACTGGTCATTTCATGTGTTTGTTCAGGTACTACAGAGAGGGCTCCCACTGTGAAAAATGTGACCATTCCTGTGAGATGTGTACCGGACCAGGACCTGAGTCCTGCAGGGCCTGTCCACCTCCTCTTCTGGAGTTGCAAGGCACCAAGCTGTGTGTTGAGCGCTGTCCATACCACTTCTATCAGCTCAATCACATCTGCAAACAGTGTCATACCAGCTGTCAGACCTGCACAGGTACACAACATAATTTTTCAACCTTTTACAGCATAATGGCAGCTGTGTAAAGATTTTATTTGATGCCAATTTCATTGTGTTGATTAGCGTCAGGCCTATTGTCCATCTGTAGAGCTTGTGCGTCATTAACGTTTTTATTTCTTTTTTACACTTAGTTGCGTAAAGTTACAAATATGTTTACAGATGCCTCGCCTCAGGACTGTGTGACGTGCGACTGGGGCAGCACCTTAAAGGACAAAGTCTGCTATCCACATTGTAAGGAGGGGCTATACTTTTCAGAAGAGGTGAGCTGTGAGCAAGGAGTTCTGTTCTTTTCCTTCAATGATTGTAGTCATAATAAAGAAGTGAAAAAGATAACTTATCTCATTTCAATCTAGAAAAAGTGCATCTTATAAAATCAGAGTGCTTTTATAGACTGTAAAAGCATCTTTATCGTTGCCAATTTTCAGAAATGCTGGGGATGCTTGTGTTCTTCGTGTTATGCATTTCAAGTATTTATATGTAACTATAAGTAAACAATTGATATAATATCTACCCCTACAGTGGGCATCACAAAGAGCTTTGTAGGTAGAATCAAAAGCTTGACTCTACAAATAGATGTCAGTCACAGATCCGCACATTCCTCATCTGATCTGCCCAACAATATTTATCTTTACCAAGTACAATTATTTGTGAAACTTTACTGTTGCAGGAAACTTGTGAGCCATGTGACAGCTCATGTAGACACTGTACAGGCCCCAGACCTGATCAATGTCTAACCTGCCCACGTGACTTTGCTCTGCACGCTATTGAGAACCGCTGTGCCCGTTGCTGTCAGGCTGGAGTGAATGCCACTGACTGCTGCGTTTGTGATAGTCGCTCAGGTGGAGTCTCTGTCAATCATAAGTAACATAGGAGTATTTGGATACAACCAACCACTAACAGCATTTTTTAATTTGTTCTAGCTCTGTGTGTGGAAGCCCCCCGACCCAAGTCAGGAAATGACCACCTAGCAGACTTGAGTATCTCACCTGGAGTTCTTAAGCACACCTCGGCCGCCTTGCCTGTTGCCTTGCTGTTGGCACTGGGTTTGGCTCTGGCTGTATTTGCCTTGGTAAAGGCCCATGCCAGGAAGAGGCTCTGCTGGAGCCAGAGCTATGAGAGACTGAGTGGCAGTGCCAGCTCCAGTATGCCGCACGGTGTGCCTGAGCCAGACAGTGGGGATGAGGTGGATGTTGTGTACACCAGCAGAGGTGGATCAGTATATCGACGCTACAACTTTATCCACGAGCAGGACATCAATGCAGACCAGGATGTGGATGAGAACACTTGTCTCAACCATTCTTAGATGCATTAAAACTTACTATAGCTGAGGGACGTATGTATGAATATATGTACAGTCTCAACATTAAGACTAACGTTAGGTCAATTCAAATCAGTTTAGTTGAATTTTAGAATGTGATGTAATAGCATCTGTTGTTTTGGTGGGAATTCTGGTGAAACTTATTGTATTGACAAAGTGCCTTTTCCTGTATGCAGCACAATGAGATTAGGCATTTGTGAGTAAAACAGTGAAAATCAAGTAATCATACAGAATGTTTTTTTTTTCTGTATACTGCACATTATTAGGTGTTTGTGAAATGGTGAAATGATCATGTATAATAACTTAATTCTATAACATTTACTGTACATACAAATATGAATGAAATAAAAGCTTTTCTACCTGATACCCTCGTTGCACCTTAAAAACTGGCTGTACTGTGATGGTAATCATGTGCTTCTCTATTTTCAAAACAGAGTCAGTGGCCAGAGAATGAGAAACTAGAATTAAATATTTGCACCATACATGATTAGCAGCTCAGGTAAATAATTTTTTTTTTTTTAAACATGTACATTTTGTTTATTTNCCATACATGATTAGCAGCTCAGGTAAATAATTTTTTTTTTTTTAAACATGTACATTTTGTTTATTTAAAGTTGAGGGCTAAAAGCTAAATCTCAGTTTAAGCTGTCAGTGTCATATAAAGCAATATTGCAGTCAGCTGTGTGTTAAGATCCACCAGGACATACATTACATTAGATCCTGTTATCTAAGCAGCTGTAGAAAGTACATTTCTGGAAATTCATTTAACACCTCAGTATGACACACCTACTTAGTGGGCTGATTCATTTTGCTTTTGCCCTTTAAAATGCAGTAAATCAGCCTCTCCCATTCTTTGAAGTCTAACCTGCACTGTAGACAAGGTCACCTGTATTACAGACTGAAATATTTCTTATATATAGAAAACAACTAAAGAAATGGCTTATATTAAGGTGTTTTGGTGCCAGAGCTTCTTCAAGGCTCTCTCTCTCATCTTCACAGGTATGCTCCTTTCCTTTGTCCTTTGGCAAACTGGCTCTAACAGGCACCCACAGTCTGAACTCAGAATACCAGATCAACGTTCCAGTGAGCTGCCTGGCTGCTCGGCTATAATTGCAGGAGAACTACAGGAAAAGAAAGGTGAACTACAAGTTCTTCTGTCTTCCAAGAGACGAAAGCTTTTATCTGAAGAGTTCTACCTTAATTTGACAAGGGACTGCAATGGTTACATTGAAGATAGAGGATTCATTACAACGCCTCTTAGTGTGGAGGAGAAAGACTTTCCTATTGCCTACTCCATGGTGATCCATGAGAAGACTGAGATGTTTGAGCGACTCCTGCGTGCTGTTTATGCTCCTCAAAACATCTACTGTGTGCACGTGGACCAGAAATCCTCTGAACAGTTTAAGAATGCTGTAAAGGCAATTGTTTCTTGTTTCCCTAATGTATTTCTTGCTAGTAAATTAGAAAGTGTGGTTTATGCCTCATGGTCTCGAGTACAGGCGGATCTGAACTGTATGAAAGATCTGCTGAAGTCACCCGTTCAGTGGAAGTACCTGTTAAACACGTGTGGGACAGACTTCCCCATCAAAACCAATGCAGAGATGGTTCAGGCTCTGAAGGGCTTAAATGGAAAGAACAGCATGGAGTCTGAGGTCACCAACGAAGGCAAGAAAGGCCGTTGGCAGTATCATCACAATGTCACCAATACCGTTGTCAGGACAATGACGATGAAAAGTCCCCCTCCCATTAACAGTCCCATGTTCTCAGGAAATGCCTACTTTGTGGTCACAAGAGACTTTGTGAGACACGTAATAGAGGACAAAGGGGTTCAGAATTTTATAGAGTGGGAGAAGGACACATACAGCCCTGATGAGCACTTGTGGGCAACTCTACAGAGAATGCCCTCTGTGCCCGGATCTGTGCCTGCCAACAACAAGTTTGATCAGTCAGACATGCTTGCCGTTGCTCGTCTGGTGAAGTGGAGTTATTTAACAGGAAATGTGGAAAAAGGAGCACCATATCCTCCGTGCACTGGGGCTTACAGAAGAGCAGTTTGTGTGTACGGGGCTGGTGACCTCCCGTGGATCACAAAACAACACCACCTTTTTGCAAATAAGTTTGATCCAGAGGTTGATGATATCGCCATTAGATGTCTAGAATCATTTTTGCATTTCAAAGCTATAACCCATGCATCATTAACAGAACAGTTTTTCAGCTTTTTTCAGTTTATCAACATTTGAGATATAGTGTAGGCAATGTATTACATAATTAGTACTTCATAACAAAAACAGTAGCCAACAGGAACCCATTTTACTGTATTGTTATGTATCATATTTATGGAGGCTGGTTAATGTCTTAAAATGTTGTTCTCCTATATATATTTGTATTCTATTGTATGTATATATTTATATGATTTCAGTGAAATCTGTATTTGGAGTGCCATCTAGTGGTTTGAACACATCTACAGAGCAGTTCATCAACATTACATGCCATGGAGATAAATGTTTTTGGAACAATTTTCTCAAGAATTTACATTATTGACTGACTTTTTGATATTTGGTTATTGTACATTTGTGCTCTCACTAATTATCACAGCAAAACTGGCACTATATATAATAATGATAATAATAAAAAAATACAAAACAGTTGTGGTTTCATGAATTTACTTACAGGAAATAATGTTAACACCTAAACCTTTGCTTCAGATTGTAGCTCTCACAAATGTTCTCCCTCCACAAGTCAGAGGTCACATTCAAGTGAGGGGCAAAAAATAAAGTTTTTCCCCAGGTAGGATTCTAACATAGCAGTTAACAGTGAGAAGTGTGCTGTTATACCTGCTCTAAAAATGCCACTCAAAGGGTCAGAGACCTAAAATGCAGTCTAAAATAAGAGCAACCATAAAAATATATTAATTTCTCTCCTTTGTCATCTTTTGAATATAAATATATATTTAAATGCAATAAAGCAGAGCATGCATCAGCCATTTGTAACAGAGTGCCTTAGACTGTAGATAAAACAGTAACTAGAAAAGATTGATAGTTAGTTGATAATTGGTAATGATAAACCATAAGTAAATAAAAAAGGTTATAAAAATGCTTCAGACAGCATGAGGACAAAAGTGAAAATCGCGCTGTTTGACACAGTAACACAGCAAAGAGTTTCACAATGTAACAGGCAGCATAGTTTCAAAAAGGCACTTTCCTGATGCAAAGATACATCTCCAGTCACATCGCACAGAACACAAACATGAGTGTCTGTGGTTCTAAACATTCTTCTTCATCCTCCTCCTCCTCCTTCTCCTCCTCCATATGTCACAGTGCCAGCAGGGTCACTCTGGAACAGCAGCAGCTGCTATCTCCACTTTGCTGTGCATGTCCTGGTCAATCCTGCACAAACAGATTCAACACTCATCAGACATCTCTGTGACTGGGGTGGCATCACGTCTTTGATTATTATTATAACATATATGTAATTATATATTTTTTTCAAAATTTTCTCTGATCTTTATTTTTTCTAGTGAAATATGTGATAGCTTTAACTCTTCATTCTCAATTTACTGTTTCAATTTAAATGAAACAATGTGAGAATGGAAAGTATACACACATCCTGTGAGGAGTGGTGGTGAGTTAAACGCTATACACTGAAAAAGTTGAAAACCACAATTGCATACGATTGCATCATGAAGCAGCAGCGATCATTGCCTCTACACCATTATAAAAGAATTTCTATGAATGAAAGATTCCTTAAAATACAATAAAATGTATAATGGATGAGATTTTTTTGACATATCAGAAATTTCCTATGAATGCCTAATCAAGGCTGTTTAGATTTTTTCACCTTAAGCTACCTGATTACAATAGCATCAATGCTCTAATCACTGACACCACTTCAAATACACTCAGTGGTCATATCATTAGGTATAGTGACCAATATAATAGCCCTCCACTAAAGCCTACCTCTGCAAAGTCTGTGATGTTCTGTACATGGTCATTTTGGGGGCATACTTTGTTCTGATTTGTATATATTGAAAGTTTTCGCTAATATTCTCATCAACTCATATACTGTATTAGAATGGAGATGGACAAATCAATGCTAACACTTTTCATCTAATACAACTGTATTAATATGAAACTCTAAAGTCAAATGTACAAATGAGTATTTGAATTAGTAAAGTTAAAGGTTGAAATCCAAGTGTGTGCAGTGTGTTCGTTAGCAGCACAAGCTGCAAATCTGAAACAGAATTTGTATTTATATCTGCATATATAAAACAATTAATTACAAATCTGCAAACAATCCAATACAACTGCCTTTCAACAAATACAATCACTGTGAAGCTCAAAATGTTCAGTTTCTGCTCAGATAGATGCTGATTCATCTCCATGGCAAATTGTGAGGCTGCATTTTCTGGCGTTGTGATGGATTGCATTATATTCTTCATCTATCTTGCCCACAATCAATCTTTAGCTTAAGCACATTTTCCTTGCAAGTCTGCAAATCAAATTATAAAGTCATGCACCAGTAACAGACATGACATGCAACAAATTCTGGTGGCGTTTCCTGTTTCCAAACCTCTTCTGCACCACCGTGGGCCCTCCACCACAGGCCTTGCAATTTTGACATATGTTTATTATTTTCTGACATTCCCTGACGTATTTGGCTGTTATAATCTCAGCACTAGGCACTGACAATGAACAGAGCATTTCTGTGCTCATGACAGAGGTTTGTGGTAACGGAACATGAGCAGGGAGGAGGTGTGCAGTGAGTCATGCAGAAAGCTGTGAGAAGCAACACGGCAGGTGCTGAGTGAGGGCGAGTTACTGACGGACTGTGTGACGAATGGCTACAGTGCAACCATGCACCACAGCGTCAGAGTCTGGCCTGTTTATTCCACCCCATTCAGTCATACCAACTCATAAAAATATAAACAAACTTAAATATTCACCAGTTCAGATGTTAACTCTGTTTTTAAGACACATTCTAGTAATTTCTCTTCCCCAAAACTATTTATAGCGGCCTGTCATACAGAATAAAATTGTATTAGCCAGCATCAGTGAAGAAACAGGGTTTTGTGGCAAACATAAAATGATAATTATATGTTTCAAACCAAATACTAACAAACTGATATTAACTTGCTGTAATCAATGAAGAACAAATTTAACACAAATTGACTATGAGATGAAATTTGCAGGGATGCGGTTTAGTTGGTCAGTCATCAAGCTACCTGGTTTTGAACACTTTTAATAAGTTGAGAGGAAAATGTGGAATAATGTGGAAGAAAGTTTATGATTTTGGCCAGAAGAGAACTGAAACTCATCCAAACTGAAAATCATTCAATCACAAAATAAAATCTTTTGGTGCATTTCTAAAAGCCAAACAATCAGATAATTGTTAGTTGTGAGAAGTGCAAAAAAGCAAAAAAAAAAAAAAAAAAAAAGTTAAGACTGAAACCCGAATAAAAGTGCATATACCTTTTACGGCTTTTCCTATTTTTTTCGTCATCAAACCTTAAGGGGGCAGGAAATGGTGTTAAGGAGAAGAGAAATATAAAGCCAACAGCATCCAAACATCCAAAAGAGTAGGTTAAACAAGACCAATTTTTTGAAATGTGCTGAGAATGCATGCACATGAGGTGTAAAAACGCTTCAACTTTTTCACAGTATGAGCTTAATACTTCTGCATCTCAGCAAAGGTAATTTTTGTACCATACTGGAATGAATTGAAACAATGGCTGCCTGGAAGGTAGGAAAAACAAACCAAAAATTTACTGCTGCAATAGTACGTTTTGGAAAATGACTGTCAGTTTTGTAACGTGTATGTGGATTATAAGATCTTTATGGTCTTGGATTTTTTTAAAATTTAATATAAAATCTAAACTGTTAAGCATTTGCAGACACTCAACTACTTATTTGCAAACATGACTAAAGTACTTGAAAGGTGCAGATGTGTTTGAGTGAAGTACACTTACTGTTTGATACAATTTGGTATAGAGACATACTCCATTGGAACCAGTTCTGCCAGGTCTGTCAAAGTGTACACATATTTGATTTTCTGGCTAAATTTTGAGCTGGAAAAAGAAGCAGAAGTGAAGAAGCATGTTATTAAGAGTCAAAATAGTCAGAATATTACCCAAAAAACATGTTTATATTATTATCTTGATGGTCTTGACCATTAAAGTCACCTTATGAAAGGTTTTGTAAGTGCTAACAGGGTGCGAATAAACCAGGAAGGATGGACGATTATCAAAGACTTCAAGTTCTTCCTTAACCTGTAAGCAAAGAGGAAATGAGAGAAAATGGCAACAATTGTAATAAATAAACCAGCAAGCTTTGGAATGGGTTCATACAATAAGCGGAGCCTCTCCACTTGTCATAAGAAATATTTTATTTTAAATGCTATGGCCGAGCCAGCAATCATACTCACCTCCTGTCAATCTGCTGATAACACTTTCTAAGCCAGCCGACTGTTGGCATCTTTTTCCGAGACGTTGCTCCATTCAAATACACAATCAAATAGTTTTCAGCAACCAAAAGCTCCAGTGTGCCAATGACGTACCTGTGACAGGAAAACTCAATTAGCTTCGTCTAACTAATGTTCTCTCACAAGGCAAAAAGATCTGAAATGAACACTCACTTGAATAAATTGTCCATGATGTATCTGTAATTTGGTTGATTGCTCTCAGGCATGAAGCACACAGCAAACACAATTATGGCATTCAACCCGTCTCCGTAGTAACCTGCAACAAAAGCCAAACATTAATAATCGATGTTTCAGTACCAAAACACCATCACTGTCATCGCTGTCATTTATTAGTTTTTACTTCCTATTAACGGAAAAATAGTCGGGCAATTTGTCATTCACAAATGAAATACAATAACTGTTCACCCTGTAAAAGTAAAGTAAGAACAAAAACAAACAATGATGTAATGCCACTGACCTCCATGGCTGATAACCTTCTTGTAAGGTTCAATGGCCTTCATGTCCACTCTGTGGTCTTGGTCTCCGATGCGAAACACCCTCCAGCGGCGGCCCTCCTCCCTCTCCTCCAAGGCTGAGTACTCCGGGACTGACTCCACTCCCTTCTGCAGCAGCTCTGTGCTTTTTGGTTTAGGAAGATCATCTAAAAGAGAAAAGGCACTTTAAAGCTGAAGTACTGCACCTTCTGGTTTTATCAAATCATCTATTTCGGCAAATCACCTTGGAGCATCCAAATCAAAATTTCATCATTTAACTCTATAATCACATGCATTTTCATCACGTGGTTATGTCTGTCATATTTGATGGGATAACATGTCCATGAACACCAAATATCACACATAAACTTACAAATCTCCCTTTCACTTCAGTTCAGCATTTTACTGTGTTATGAATGCAAATACATTTTTCCGTCATCAGCAACACACACACAAGTTTGATTCCAGAGTAACCACTGTTTGAGGAAATGCCATCAGTATCGCAGCAAACTAGCTGACTGTGAACATTGTAACAGGGTATTTGTGGTCTATCTATACAATTTTATATCTTCGGTGTCATGTAAATGGGGATTTGACCTTTCAACCTACAGACTTAATATCATTTTCTGAAATTGTTTTGCCTATGTATTTATACTCCATTTTCTGGGGCCCAGTATGGTTTCTCCATTCAACTGTTTTATCTACAAGGCAAAACAAATACCAGAAAACGCCATACTTATAGAAATCCTCTTCTTTACCTGGAAATATGTATATTTGTATGTGAAATATGTGTTATTACGGAATATAACACACCTTGCACTGCAGCATGTTTAAGTGGATGCTGCATTCCTGTGTAGTGTGTGTTAGGTTGTTACACGCATCAAGAACCTACAGTCTGGACATGGATACCAAATTTTCTGACTTCCTGAATTCTGATATCATCAACACGACATTCAGCTCTGCAGGTTTATAGTATGAACATACTCACATATCCCTGGGGGGGAAGGGGAAATCAATGGCAAATACGAATTTAAAAAAAAAAAAATAAAAATGGATGATTTTTTTTTTTTTTGGAAACTCTCAAGCATGCAGCAAGCAAATGAAAAATGTGTATGAAACCAAGTCATACCAACATAATTTGGAGGAACTGTGTGTAGTCCATACACTGCTTAGAGTGTCAGTGTAATGTGGTTCCAATTCATGGCTAAATCCATTAGGAACATACAGTAATTTGTATGCTAAAATGTGGTTGATTACCATGTCAACTGTTGTGATTTCTTTGTCTCACAAAATATGGCACATTGACAACTGAGACACATAACTGCAGCATTACCGCACAGATTAAACCTATTCCCAAGTTTCAGTTGTTTTGTTTCTTGATTATTTTTTTTCCAAATGGGAAAATAATTTCAGAGGAAAAGAATAATGACATGCACAAAAACATTAATTGAGAACAAAATAAGAGTATCAAACATGAAACATCCCTTGATTTGTTCGAGTGACTTAACACGGAACATAATCTGGATGATCAGGGTTGATTGACTGGTGGTTGGCAGGAAAAAGGGGCTGTCCAAAAGATCTTACCACAAGGAAGACAGAAACCTGTTGCTGGCCTGCAGCCTGTTTCCAGGCAAAAAGTGGAAACAATTCTTCCGAGTGACAGAGAGAAAGGCAGCAGCGTGGAAACACAAACAAAACAACATTTTAACTACACTTCAGAAAGTCAACTGCCTAAACAAACTCTCTGTGCCCTGACACACCAAGCTGAGTCCTTGTGGCAAGCGTTTTGCTGCAAATCCACTGGAGTTGGGCCTCACCAGCAGCTGTTCAACCAGCTGAGCACGCCGAATCAGTGGTGGATGCAGTCACTTAGAAAGAAGTCTTGAAAGGTGAAAAATGAGAATTGTCTGAAATCTCCTTTCTGACAGTCAAATTGGGAGAATGCTGTGTTGGAAAAAATCCGTACCTTTCCAAAACAAACAAACCGACATGCCCACTTCATGCAGCGATTGGCTAGGACTGTAGAGGTGTGAAAGTGAGAAGTGTTTTAATGCTTCATTTGTCTTTCAAACTCATATTTCTTTCTTTATATACAGGCATCTTTATATACAGGCCTGGGTTACGAACGCCTGACTTACAAAGGACCCGTACTTACAAACGGACCGTCATAAAGCCTATTAAATTAAAAATTCGAGTTACATTCAATGTAACTTGATTTCTGAAATTCATGATTCGTAATAATGAACGGCGCACTACTTTACGACCTATGTCAAAACAGCAGAATGCCTCTTCCGACGTGCAAGACATCAATAGGAGCGAGAGTAGCTAAGCGTTAACCTAGATGTTTTTTTATACCCTCCACACACATTCTCTCTCTCTCTCTCTCTGTCTCTACAATGTTTTAGGATATTTTTAGGATCTCTAGAAGTGTTTCTTTAATGTTTCTTATGCAAAGAAACGTAAAATATATATGCTAGATAAGCACCTTATGTAACTGTTCAGACTTACGAACAAATCTGACTTATGAACAGCCTTGGGCACAGAACTCGTTTGTTATTCGTTTCTAACTATGCCTGCTACTGCCCAGTTCTGTGCCATGCATACTTTTGAGGAGACACAATCTGTGTGTACCATTATCCCCATTTATATCATTCATCATGTTGAGATTACTTTTCTCAGTATAGACAGTACAGACTAGAACTTATAACAAGATTATGCAATTGTAAATCGATTTCTTCGGGCATGTAAATGTCATAATTGGAGTAAGTCACCTCTGCATGCTTTACCTGACATGGCAGACTCTCCTCATACTACAATTACGCAATAAATCACCTGTATTAGACAAATTGTGGAATCCTATTCATTCTGTCTATGTATCTTACTCGTATTACTGTGGAATACAGAAAAATAATTGGAGTGTAGCATGTATGTAAAAGTATTGACTATTACCTCTATAGTACGTTGTGACATAACTGTCATCAGCTGGCTGTTGGCTGCTGTCACTGTGCTGTGTTCAACAGCAAATTTGAACAGAAGAACGTGAGGCAAACTGAGGTGACGCAAAGCATTTAGTAGGCTTACTTTGTTTACCACTTTGAGGTTGGCTTGATGTGTCAGAGCCCTTTCAACTATGGAAATGCTAACAGACTCAAGACCAAAAAATAACAGACATTCTAATAACACACTGCCTTCTGCATTGAAGCAAAAAAATAAAAGTAGTATTTTGTCATTAAGAAAAAAAAAAAAAAAATTAAACTAAAATAAAAATCTGAAAAATCTTTTTCCAGTTTAATAAATCTTTGTACCTCCCACTACAAGCTACTTTTGTCAGTGTAATTATCAATGTAGGAGCCTTTTGTACTAACATATGCCAAATTGCAACAAACCTTGTGGATGGTTATTGTTCATAATATGTCGTCCTTACCTTCCCATTCAAACTCATTGCTGTTCTCTGAGGGTGTGTCTATGTCATCAAGGTCCAGCTCTGTACTTTCATCCAGCTCATCAGAGAGAAGAGAACCTTCACTGCGGTCCAGCGTAAGGCTGATGTCTGGAGCAGCAAGTTTCTTCCGTATCTTCTTGCCATGGTTCATAGCATAGCCTGGGTACATGCAAAGCCATCAGAATTATTAATACTGTTTGTAAAAAAAACAATTACACATGCCCAGGATAGAGCAATAGTGAGATTAAATTAACCTCTTTCATTACCAGGATCTTCCTCTCCAGATGTTCCAGCAAAAAGCTCATCTTCAAGCTCCTCCTCCTCTGGTAGGGGCCTGGTAGCAAACAGCACGCTTTCAATAGGTCTGCGGTTCATGTGTCTTTGTGGCCCTAATGAAGGACTTGTGGCCCCGAAAGTCTGCTCAACTGAGCCACCCATTTCTGTCATTCAGTACTTCTAAAATTCTGCATTGTACAAATTCTGAAGATACAAACCTGCAGAAACTTTTCAGCGATAGAAGTTTTGTATTTTGCTGAAGTAGGACTAGTGTCTTTCACAACACAATAACGTGATTAAAAACTCTACATTAACAGTCGTACATGCTTTTCAGCATTACAAGGGATCAATACAATACCTTGGAAAGTCCTCATCCTGCCATTCTTCCTTAAGTTCAACCCCTTCCATTCTTAAACGGGCCTCTGTTGTGGCGACTGATTCCTGTCGCTCCAGGCTGGGGGAAAAAAGTTGAAGCATTTTTATGGTTAATGGTCTCTGATTGCTGAAAGGCCCCTCTTGTGCTACAAATTTTCAATTTCCAGAAGGAGAAGCAGAGATTATCTGTAAGGAACAAAACTGGCCAAACACACACGCTTATCTGTAAACTGTAGCTTGTGACTTGTACAATCCTTAAATGATTGTGGAGACAATGTTCTAGGAATATATTAAAAGTCAAAATAGAACAAAAAAAAAAAACCAAAAAAACAAATAAAATCTAAATAATATGGGAATGACTTACACTTGACTTCAGCGAAAAAGGAAGCACAATAATCTTACAGTCTGTAGGTAAGGGTCTAATACTCTTAAATGAGTAGAGGAAAAGTATGACATACCTTCTACTAAACAAATGCTTTGCGTTGCGGTGCTAACCAACACTCAATCCACAGTCTCTCAAGTTCACTAAGATTTTAGCTTGTAACTGACCACCATCAGATCACTGGCTTCTTGAAAAGCTTACAAGCTAAGACACAGCGTGTTAAGAGCTTAATTTATAAACCACAAGGCTGCTCATGAATTCTGATCATGGTATCTGTATCCTTGCTGCACAGAGCTCCCTTTGATGCATTAATCACAAATACAACTGTACTTGTACTCACAGATGCAAAAACATTCTGGGCTTTTTATACTTAACATTTCATAATATATTGGTTTAGCTGTTGGGTTATGTATAATGTTAATCCTCATGCTACATTTTAAATCCAACTGAGAATGAGAAAAATGCCAAAGGAATGAGGTTTCTTCAAAAAAATAAAAAAGAGCCCTTGCAACCAAAGTGCATCAGAGCTGTGACTGCATGTAGCTGGAATCAGCCACATTAGGGAGTCAAAGGGAAGCATGGTGAAGGTTAAAACAATAGTAATGCACTTACATAGTAGCAAACTAAAGTACACATGAATGGTGGCTGAACATAAGTTTATGTCTTGTCTCCTTCAGGGCATTCGCACAACACTGATGGGATGTTTTTCCAGTGAAAGAAAGCTTTAATCTTTAATATGGCAATTCAGCAAAAGGATGTCTACACTATTATTTTTCTCATTAACATTTTTGTGCCACCATGCTTAAAAATGTTATGTCATGACGATTTGTCTTAATGATAAAGGCCTGTGTTTGAGCTGTCTGATTTACAGCAGTACGGTGCAAGCTGAGCCCTGCTGCTTTGTTGTGGTGCAGGATTAAATGTGATAAATAACATCATAAGCAGGCCTCTTTCTGATAAATAGTCTTTCAGATAGAGCATGCATATTTTGATAATAGTGAAGCAGTCTCCAAAGCTTAAATATATAATGCACTTATGATTCTTCTGACAATTCAAGTGGAATGGTGAGGTTACAGGGAATTCAAGTAGAATGGTGAGGTTACAGGGAATAGAGATAAAGAAGGTGGAGGATTTTAAGTACTTAGGGTCCACAGTCCAGAGCAATGGAGAGTGTGGAAAAGAGGTGAAGAAACGTGTG
>VXCM01000112.1:16312-113812 GCA_014773175.1 Lucifuga dentata
GATTTATGGATGTAGTGAAAGAGGACATGAAGTTAGTTGGTGTGAGAGAAGAGGAGGCAGAGGATAGGGTTAGATGGAGGCAGATGATTCGCTGTGGTGACCCCTGAAGGGAAAGCCGAAAGGAAAAGAAGAAGATTCTTCTGACAATTAGCCTACTGTTAGTCTATATAATTAAAGAGGATAATATGAGGATGTTATTGTTTTTTGAAACATTGATTTTTTTTTTTCTTTTTTTACATCTCATTGTTGTGTTACAACTATTATCATCGTTAATAAGCTACAAATGCAGACCTGGCTTTTTATTCTAGCTCCTGAATGGCAAATGTTTGAATATCTACTCACATACCTGAAAAAATGACCTAAGATTGTGATATTATTACTATTGCGATTGTTGTTGCTATTATTATTATTATTATTAGTAGTAGTAGTAGTAGTATGTCCAAAACCAAAGATTGTTTGTATGCATTTTTATCTTTTTATGACATGACTAGGCTTCAGTCAGCATCACTTATACTGGGCATTGTAACAGTGTTGTAGTGAGTACTTGTTCTATATAAATGTTAAATGCAGTTTGACAACAAACTAAATGTTATAATTTATCATAAGTGGCCTAAGTAAGTACATGAAAGGCATCGCTTTGACTTCTGACATCTAGTGATGATCATCTGTTATTATTTTGAACATAAAAATACTCGATGTTAAAGTGATTACTAGTAGTATTTTGAAAGGCTATTAAACAAACGCATTATACTGCTACATCCACAATATAAGGAAGGCCTAGCAGTATTGGCTCACTCTGTGTACATGATCCACTTGAGGACCTGCAAGCAGGAATATTTGGTACATTACATTGGTATAAAAAATGTACAACCTAGTTCAATGAAAAAGTTTTACAGATAACTGAACAACTGCACATGCAGTCGTTTCAGGTGTTAAAGTGTGTAAGACTCTAGCAATGGAAAGAGAGATTACGCCGCATAGTAGTTCAAAGACGCATAGACATCTGTCAAATATAAACGTGTACACATACAAACCTTCCAATACGACCAGAGGATGAAGATGGCTGAGGAAGACTCTGTGGCGTGGAGCTTCTTGCCCCTGACTGTTTGTGCTCATTGTCTGGAGCTGTCCTTTCCTGTGGCGTACCTCCTGTTTTGGTTAAACTCTCCTGAAGTGCCTCTTCGCCATTTTCAGCTGTGGAAACTGTGCTGACTTGTAATTCGTCTAATTCTTCCTCGTCAGCTTCTCCTGATACACCAGAAGATGACTGGCTAGAAGTTTGTCTGTTTCCCAGACCCTGATGAGTCCTCCTGGGTGTGCCAAGATCTGGGCTGCTATTGTTCAAACTCATATCATTTACACCCTTCACCACGACTTCACTCTCAATTAAATCCGATGCCATGAGTTTCTCCCGTCGCCTGCTGTTAAACAAATCTCAGTAAAACAGTCTGGCACCGAAACTGGCGTATCCAGTAACTTTTAGCAGTCAGGTAACTTCTTTAGCGACTAATGGCTAACGTGTTAGCTATCGTTCGTTGCCTCAGCTAGCAAGACCTTTTGACAGCTAGCTATGTAAACTAACGGCACATCTTATTAACTAAACAGTGTTAAATTTTCCAGTATACTTTCCCGAATGTACCAGAGCGTGAACTCCGAGTCCAAAAAGTTTGTTAGCTTTACATAAGCAACCGTGCGCAGAGATCTTACGTATCCCTTTCCTTCCTTCCTTCCTTTCTTCCTTCCTTCCTCCTAAAAATGTTAGTCACATTAGCTCACTGGCTGCCGTCACGCTAGCTAACGTCACTTAGCCACAGTAGCTGGTAAGTTAATTTTCCTAATTTAGTAAAATGAAGGCGTTAACTGTTCAACTAAAACAAAACATTACGGTGACCTCTGACTGATCCGCTTACATTTTAAGTGATTATCCGTTGATTTTATTATCTGGGTTTTCCATGATCAATCTTAGATTTGTAGAAGCAGAAAACTTGTTTGCTAACAATGTTAACAGCTAACTATTAAAAACTTTCTGTGTCGCGACCCGATTTGGACCGGAACATCCGGTCTTTCAACGTTGCAATTTACGGCAGTTTCTGTAGAGTCAAAATTCGGGAAGGAAAAAAAAAAAAAAAAATNGAAAAAAAAAAAAAAAAAGTTTCTGTCGGATCTAAATTTTATATACGTTGTTTTTTAAGTTAATAAGAAGTTGAATGAAGTTGTTTGTCAGTAAAGTTTAAAACAGACATGTAAATAATAATATGGAGTTATACTGTATGAAAACTGAGTCAAGTCAACCGGATTCAAGTTTTTAATTCTAAAACGTTTCACCATTCATCCAAATCTCATCGTCAGTCAGAAATGACACAGAAGGATGTTAAACCATGTAATAATTTTTCCCTTAAATGGGAAACTTTGGTTTCATTGACCCAGATAGTGAGGGTGACAATAAATTTTATTTAATAAATCTTGGTTTTTTTTTTTTTTNGGTTTTTTTTTTTTTTGGTTTTTTTTTTGCCAAATTTCATATCCCTAAGTGTACGTTCTTAGACAATAAGCCTTTTTTCCCCCGTTTTGTTGAAAGAAATCGAAAAATATGTCTCCCATTTCTAGAAATACAAAACAGAAAAACTATCAAAACCTACAATGCTTGCTTTATATATATATATATACTGTATATATATATATATATATACACACACACACACACACACACACACATACATATATAAGTTTTACTTAGTTTGATGATTGTGTATTAATATGCACAAATATTCAAATTTGCATATATGGAAATATTTTAATTTCACTGACAGCCAAGTCATACTAAAACTTTAGGTTTGGTAATTAGTTTGACTATCAGTGGCTATTCTTTGCCACTAGGTGGAGGCAGATGCTCGCTATGTCACTGCAGTCTGGGCTGGAGATGATGTCTGTGTTTCTAAACAGGAGAAATTTGCACAATGCTAATGATTTTACACCCAGCTTGGTCTTAACTGACAACTCTAGATGAACCCAATTGAATACAATTAACACATTCATTTAAAATGAAGTCACTTGTGTTTTTCTCTGTTTTGTGATGCAAATTGAATTTAACTTTTTTTTTATGGTGACACTCATGTTATTATTGCAGTCATCACTTAAATGTGGCCTTATTATCAGTAAAAATGGAGAGAGGTGAGCAACAGCAAAACTGGCTCAGATTTCCGAAGTAAACCTTAAAAGGTCAACACTTACAAATGCACCGTAATTTCACTTTTGGACATAAGCAGTTTTAAATGCCATGTTTTATTATGATACCTCGTGATAAAAAAAAGAGGAAAGACAGCTATAGATCTCATAATAATGCAGTGTGGTTAATACCTTGTCTGTGTGCAGCGGATCATTCAGTATAATTTCTAATTAACACACTGCTATTTACATTGTTGGATCATTAGGCCTCATCACAAAAGGATAATCCAGTCAAATTGAGAGTTTTCGCTCTCCTTCCACCATGGTGCTGTTTGCTAATTAGTCATATTGCAATTATCCAACATATAGAGACACATGTTGCCTGTTCAGCCAAGATAAATCTATTATGCCAGGCTACAGCAATCAGAGATTAGAGTTGAAATAATTTATCCTCAGCATTTCTTGTAAATTTACTTCATTTATATCTTAAATGTTTAAGAAACATCAATGGAATGATATCCATAGCAGCATAAATTTAATTCCTTATGTATGTAATCTTCCTCATTATCCCCTTAGCTTGTTTTGTAAATTTTTCAGATGTTTAATGTTGTGGGGTTTTTTTTTTCTCACAAAGGATGATGCTGTAAACAGGAAAATATGACAAAGGATGATGCTGTAAACAGAAAAATATGACAAATGATGTTGATAAAAAGGATTTTTAATTATTTTTTAACTTGCAAAGTGAAAAGCTATATTCTTATGCTGGTCATTGCCGTGAATTTCTCACATCAAATTACACATAAATGCATCTGAGCAGAAATTGTTGGTTGTACACTGTAGCCACTGTAGCTTGCTAGTTATTTTAAATAACAAAAGCTAAAGTGGCATCATCTGATGATTCTGATTCCTCTTTTTTAAACTCCAGAGCTCACCACATATGCTGTAGCGGACCCCCCCCCTTTACATGATGAAAGTAGGGATAAATGTTATGATCAGAGATGGAAACCATAACCTACTGTATTTGTGAAGCAGAATCATTAGGAAGGTTCTCCAACCAATTTCCATAAATGGGGTAGAGGGAAGTATTTAGGCTACTCAAAGTATATCACTAATGAGAAAAGACAAAAAGGATTCATGTGCATGTTTTATGCAATCTCTTTCTGGGTGTAGATGAATAATTATTTATGATTGCAAAGCCTAAAAGGGAGGCAAGGAGGTGGCAAAGAGTGTAGTAAAAAATTTAAAGAGGAAGTTAAATGAATATTTAAGGGAAAATGAAATATTTAATGGAAACAAATGTGCAAAACATTTAAAAACAGCATGATAAATAGCAGTAGGTGCCATTAAAGTGGCCTCGTAATTTGTGCTTGTAACGTGTTTGCTGCAGTAGCCACACTCTGTTTTCAACATGCCAGTCATCATATGGGGACATTGTGTCTGTAACCCAGGGTGACCTAATAGCTGCGAAATATTAGCCTTTGACTCAGTGTACTCCAAAGCCACAAGGCAGAAACAATTCATATTTTATTGATCATCTTCAAGCTGAGGTTAGGGCTCTAAAAACACATAATGACATAAATTCTGAGTACAGAGTATTCTGGTTGTAGTGAATTTCTGAAGAGACATTCTGCTTTAGGATTTATCATAGAATCAGTGTTTCAGTCTCTACATATTGTGAATTTCACCTAACAGCATCAAAAGAAAAAAAAAAAAAATCTGGAGTATGTACCAGCACACGTTCATTTGTTTTCCAAATGTGAAAATAATTAAATCAGCAAACAAATAATTATTCAAGTCAATGAGAACAATTAGCTCAAAGATGCCTCTGAGACTTGGATGTGCATACTGAATTGATTAATTATCCTGCTAAAGATAATTGAGTGGAGCTAGATCTTTGACTGCTTCCTCTCAACAAACCCGTGCCTCCATTTTGAGCTCAAGAAGAGTAGAATATCCATCATCATTTATGTGGACATCGTGAACAACAGTGTTTATGATGCCTCTCTGCGTGGTTTTTCATGAAGAAGTGTCATGCTGTGATCACATGGAGAACTCTATTATCTTAAGTGCTATAATTTTAGTTTCGCCGTCATCTCGCTCAACTGCCACATCTTTTCTGGATCATAAGGGAAAATCTAAAAGCAGCTACAAATCAAAAGCCAGTCATCTCTTACTTAAACCTTATGAGCCTTAAGTGTTCTAATCTTTATTAAATTACCTCAGAGAAAATGGAATGGTGTACTGGCCTGTGTTCTGTCAAAGTTCAACTTTGTCGGTGACACTGTGTCATGCCCTTAGTAACCTGTGGACAGGCTATTTCTTAGTCATAAGCCAGCCTGTCAGAGATCATTGCCTCTGTGAATGATGGGAAGGCAGCCCGATCCCAACAGCTTTATTTCCCAGCTCAACTCAGTGGACGCAACCCATCACATTCTATTAACAATTCCATGGCTCCAACATAAAGATAAGATCTCTCAATCAGCTCTCCGTCTCAGTCACCTCTGAAGAGCCATCAGTCATCGCTAGCTAGTACGCAGTCCTCAATATTCACTTGTGATTGACACCATTTAGATGATTCTGTCAGGATTATTGTACCATTTACTCTCTCCATGGACCGCTGCAGTGTTTTGTGATTAAGGGAGTTTTTGAAATGTTTATTTTTATAAAATCAGCATATTTGAGTTCATGTGATCAGTCTTTCCCTCTGAGCAAATGTTAGTCCATTTCATGTGGAATCTTTCAAATGCTAAGATGAATTAAGTCAGAGGTTTTGACATTTTAATCAGAGTGAACATAAGGCAGAAGGCAATTGTCACTGTCAGACTACATGAAGGTAATTTATCTGGTTCTGCTTGATATAACGTTTAATCGTTACATCATAATGATTCATTTACATGTGAGATCGGGCTGATATTTTATGTATAAGCACACATTCTATTCAAGGCC
This sequence comes from Lucifuga dentata, assembly GCA_014773175.1. Lineage (NCBI taxonomy): Eukaryota > Metazoa > Chordata > Actinopteri > Ophidiiformes > Bythitidae > Lucifuga > Lucifuga dentata. The sequence goes on from VXCM01000112.1 coordinate 22,424, forward strand.
TTTTATTCTATTAACCTGTCTTTTCTTTATTAGATCCTTTCAAAGATAATTCCCATATGGCTTAGCCTTTGATAAACATGCTTTTAGGTCTACCTAATTAATGCATTCCGCTATGATTTTCTTCACTTGTCACCCACTCTTTAACCTCATAGTGAAGGAACAGACTTTTCCTACTCAAATTAAAGGTCCTCTGAGACTTTGTACATGTGTGAGCTAATGATGTAGTGGGCTGTACAACTTGATACCTTATTTTGAGGGCCTTGTTGAAATGTTTTGAGTAGAAATGAATTATATGACCTAAACATTATGGAGTGTGGATATATTCCAAGCAAACATGTTTTAGTTTATTATGTCTGTCCTAAGCTGATACTTATGACTTTTCTGTTTGATTACTACATAAATTTTGCTCAGCGGTTTTATTAGAGGATGCTTGTGTAGCAAACAGAATATCAATCAGATATTTGCTCTGTGATTAAGTTGTCATATTGACTGGAATTTACTGTTTGATGATCTATGCCAAATAGTCTCCATTATGTATCAATGGACACTTCAAATACAAACACTTTCCTCATTTCATTTATGGCCAGAAACAAAAGCTTTTCATCTAAGAAAACATTTCATCTTCAGCTGGATGGGCACAGACCACCAAAGATTTGGCCTGACTAAGTGGTGTTGAGACAGCATTTCTAAAGGGACACTGGAGGATAGGCTTCAACTAGCTATGTCTACCATTCCCAGTACCATCCCCAAATTAATTATAGCAATTCAGCAGTTTTAAATGTACTGCTCAGTTTTTCCTTTTACTGCCAGCATAATTGCAATTTCCAGCCATGTGACCAAGGGACCATTTGTAGGTATAATGAATGGGATAAGGTGGTGATCAGCATATACTCACGGCCATTTTAGGAACTAATTCCTCTTGATAAGAGAAAAGCCAGCTGCAGTCTGAATTACCACACATTAAGCAGTAGAACTTCTATTGTGCCACCAAACTCTGGAAGGCTACAGGCTGTGAGGTATAAATCACACATAAGAAAACTACAAACGAATATCAAGTGATTGTATTAATTCAGCAATGATGAAACACTGTGTAGAGAAGATAGGTAATATTAATATTCAGCATTAATACTTTAGTGTACTGCATGTAGAGGACACTGAATCAGGATGTGTGATCATAAAGATTCAGTGATCCAGTTCAAATATGAATGCTTTGCTTGAATGCTCAGTTTTACTGCATAATAAAAACAGGGCGAATTTGAAAAAAAAAAAAAATAAAAAAAAATAAATAAAAATATATATATGTATACATTAGCAGCCTGTTAATTTATCAGAGTCAAATTCTGTTGTTTGGCTTCTAGTTTTTGGGATACAATATAAGAACGATATATTTGAGTGAGATCTTTCACAGTAATACAAATATTATCTTGGATTTGGACTTGGAATAATGCTGTAGGAAATTTTGCAGTTTTATTTTCATTTAATCATTGACAAAACAGTGGATAGAAGCATGTTTCACATTAAACCAAATTAATTTTTAGTATTTATTATTCCTCATGATAATCAGTGATGTCCCACTGAGAGCTGTAGAATGAAATCAGTCACTTCATACAAAGAATGGATGGAAGTGTTCCTGTAATTTCTGTGATCCTTTAATTTGTCATGCAAAGAGAACTTTAGAAAGTCTAGCACCTGACTAAAAACTAGTAACCTTAAGTACCACATAATGTAAAAGACAATCTGATGCACTTAATGAAACTCTCTAATGTAAGACAGGGGAGGTATTGAGGAGAAAGTTGTTATTTGTCGGTCATCATCATGATTTTTACTTGAAAATGTATTTCTTATTCATGGAAGTAGAAATATGTTGTTTTGCTAAAGGACCCTGGGGCAGATTGTTACCAATATAGTCGCTCAAACCCTTGAACAACTGTACCAAATTGTTTTGCTTTTATCTGCCACTTAGGATTATGATGTAATGCAGATGTTAAGGACATGGCTGATCACTTGTAGACCCATAACTACATTTTTAGAATAAAACACAGTCCTAATCAAAATGCAGTTTCCTTCCTTTACATTTATATTGCGTTTTATGTTTTGATGTTTGGAAACATATTAGTGACTTTAGGCCCAGTTTTAATTCGTTACTGTGAAATGCTCTAATCTGGCTAACAAGGAGAAGTGGCTCAAAACAGGCAATGCAGAGTTTGTCTATTTCTATGGTAACCAGACATAGGCCATAGACAGTCTTTAAACAAGAGCATGGTGTGGAGACACAACATAGGTTAAGTGCTCAGTGAGAGCGGTGAAATTTACTTACAAACAAAGCCAAACAAATGAGCTTTTTATCAAGTGTCAGATTATCCAGAGAAAAGCTGAATCTACAGAAAGATCTTCAGCAGTGTTTTCACTCCTACCAGCTGCAGAGAAGCAAATTTTAGGTCGTAGAACTGTATATTTTAGTGCTGTCAGCTATGTAACATTTAGCAAATCTTCAATTCCCTTCCCTTCAGTTAAGACCAATTCCCCAGAATTCCCTTTCTTTGCCTTTTGTGGCCAAAGACATGTGAAATCACCCACAGCAGTATCGCATGCAGTTATGTTTACCACATTCTCTCATTGGTGGAAATGATGGATGGATCAGTTTGCATGTTTCCCAAAACTGTCTTTCAAAAGATGGCTGCTAATGACATTTAAAAAAGGATTTGTCTTCATCAGTAACACAGACTCATCGAGATGAAGAGTTAAAATGCAAAGACGGTATAACAAAACTGCAATAGCTGAATACTTCAATACATTTGTGATAAAGACTATCTATCTATCTATCTATCTATCTATCTATCTATCTATCTATCTATCTATCTATCTATCTATCTATAAAGTTAAAACATAATGTGAAACTTAGGTTTGCATTGAGACAATATATTTTGGCAGTAAATATATCATGAAAACTTTAGAAACATTAATTTGCAGATTCATTAGGTAAGTGTATGTTACATGTTTAAGGTTAGAATAAATGATTTTGTTCTGGGATTGTCAGTTGTGGTGAGGTTTTAATTTAATATCACACATTAAACTGAAATACTACATTTAATTTGTATTATCATACAGTGTTATATGCATACGTTTACTGTTACTAACAAAAATTTGACGTAAAAACAGGCTCACTGAGGATTCTTGTTTTAGATCAGCACATAATGTTCAGTAGTAACTCAGTAAAAACTTGTAGGCAAAAATTTTGACTCATAACTGAGCAACAAAATATCTTCCATGTTTTGTCAGAATGTCAAGAATTCTTCAAATCAAAGATTCTACAGCATCTGAGCCAAAACCAAACTCTTTGATTCACCCTTTTAATACGGTGTGTCAGAAAAGCCTAGTGGTAACTGTCAGTACATTTATCTTCCCTGTACAAGAAGTGAGAGGACAGTGAGTGATGAAAAAAAGCAAAACTTAATAATTACTCTTACTGTCACATTTTTATGATAAATGTTTAAGTTCTCATCTGGGCAAAACAGCAAGTATCTTACGCTGAAGCTTTTTCCAGCCTTCTAAAGAATTTATTCACCACTACAGCCAAACAGTGTATCTACAAAAACACTTTTCCTTGTCTTTTAAAGAGATGAAATATTTTCTCTTCCATGTAATTCTCCTCTCTGTATTTCAAGAGATGCTGACCTAAAAAGGTTGATCAAAGACTGTTGGAACTCTACAGCCTGCAGCAACCAATAAATTGGTCCATTCCATGTTTTGCACTGACAAATTATTCTCCAGAGTACTAACATTCTTGGTAGCAACTAAATTAGCAAGAGACAGATGTAGCAAGAATTCACATTTATGTTTCATAGACATTTCAATATTTTATTATTTCAGTGTGTGTTGGCATGGATCCTTTAATGTCAGAATAGAAATGATAACTATTTGCTAATTCTCACATAAAGCGATAGTTGTTTTGGTATGTAGTGCAGATTTGAGAGAAGATATAATCCGTATAAATCCCTGTAGGCTTTTTCACAATGTTAGATTGGCCTTAAGCGTCTTTATTCTTTAATATGTAGCTGTTAAAAGCCAATATTTCTTATTATGGCTGAGGGGAGACCGATCCAACTCACTGTCAATGTAAAGAAAACGCAAAAAGAAAGTGGAAATACCACATTTAATGTAACCCTTTTGTGAAGTTTCTATATTTAATCTTTATGAGTGAGATCAGCTCATCTCTCTTTGACATTGTGAGTTGGTTATTTTTGAATTACTTTAGCAAAACGTTTTGGTTATTTTTTGTTTATACTTTTTTTTTGTCTCATCATATTAGTCTGATAATTAGACTCTCACTTATTAACTAACTGTCAATGAAAATGCTGCAATAAATTCACAATTGTCTTAGGACTGATTCACCATCACCTGGTCTTCTTTGCACAAGGGATTATAGACTGTCATTAATATGCATGGGTCCCTCTTGTCTATGTTTGGGCGTATGATATTAACCCTGAGAAAGATTGGTGACCTTTTGCACAAAACCATATGGTTAACAGTGAGTGATCTCCCTGCTGTTCAAGCATCATTTACCTCAGAAAGACATGAAAACAGGCGCAACCCGACAGAAACAGGTAATATGACGATGGATGGCACTTCACTATATATGTTTTAAGTGCTATGCAAAGTTTATAGAAATTTAGACCACATTATTTTAATTTAAATTAAATATGCCGTTTAACTGAGGATACTTGAACTGTAACTGTACATACAGCGCATTTACACATATGGAGTACTTGTCATACATAGTGGATTCCTTGTGTTGCGTTTGTGTACTTGAGGATTACATAGCACCAACAACATAAATATGTGATTATACTCATGTTATGAAAATCAAACAAGGCTTTCACTGGGGATTACTACTGTACCGTATTCAACAACACCTCGTACGAGTGAAGGATGAGGTGTTGCTAATGCATCTCTTCAGACACAAATAACAGTGGCTTTTTCCTAAACATGCTGAGTCTTTGCATGTGGAGCCACCGACAAAACACATGGTACTCTCTCTGTTATGCAAATATGAAATGGAAGTACAGCATAATAACAGCTTTATAGTCTCACTGTACATTTGCTCAGAACATCTGAGAACACCAGAGTGCATAATTAACTGCCAATGAAATGTTCCCTCGAGTCACTCTGTCTGCTTTATTAACAAAGTAATGCAGTTATTTTTAATTGGCCATTTCATTGTAAACCAAATTAGATAAAATGACATGGGGCACATTGTTCATGAATACAGTGTATTGTCGACTTTACCTTTATATTTCAAATGACAAATATCCGTGATGAATGAGACTCTATTTTCTTCGTCAAACACAGAAGATATGATCTAAAATATACTCTGGGGAAGATCTCAGGCTGAGAAAATACTGTTGTAGAGACTTAACTACTGGCAAAATATTACAGTGTATCAACAGTTATACACACATTTACTACAAAGTGGCTAACATTATTTCCATAAACAGCATGTGCTTATAACCTGTATAATACAATAATATAGGTGTGCATTATTATGCGTACTATTAATTATGTAATTTATAGGTTCATATGACAGTATATATATAATATAAAATATAGGTGTTTATTATGAGGAAATATTTCCGTTAATGTAAGTGTCTTGAGATATAGATATATTAATTTAGTATGTCAATATTAAAATATAAATTCAATAAGTTTAAATTAAATTTCAATTTTCTGCAGATGCTAAATGTATAGTTCCTTAGCTGGTTGCTATAACTGAAACGTAATTAATTAAACATAATATATCTTTGAATGTAATGAGAAAAAAAATTTAATTAAATATTTCCAATTTACTCATTTATTTGTGTGTGTGGGGGTATTTTAAATATTATGTCAAATGCAACACTTCACACACATACATGTTAAGTACTGTTTGAAATAATGTAAAGTTAGGGCTTTACTTGAAATATTTCACCCACTTACTGTATTTTTACATGCTAAGCCCACTATATAAGGACACTGAAAGCATTGTTTATTGTCATAACAAGGATGGAGTTGCGGAAGCATCCATGTAGAGTTGCAGTGATTGCACTTTTCAGTCTGAGCGGAAACTGTTGTATTTTTGTTTTTTTGGGTTTTTTTTTTAGATCAAAGTACAACTAAAAACAGGTAAGGGAAGAAATCAATCCCTTTGTGGCATTACACGAGAATTTCTCACAGCATAGCTTGAAGGAAAAAGAAATATAGAAGGTTTAAGAGCACCTGTGAGGACATCAAACAGTTCTGCTTTGGATTGAAAAAAATCTGAGGAATTCCTGGTAAGTGGGCCTGTGATTTTGCTTGCAGAGGTTTGAGAGATGGTGCTTGTAGCAGCAGGGAGGCACCAGTGGAACTACCTGGATAGCTTTCCTAACCACAGACCTTTCCCAAAATGGATCATTAGCATTGTGCCAAAGATGGATGGTAACTTTCTGCACGAGCTGTTGGCCGCCAGTGTTAGAGCAGGGGGCAGCTTTCTTCTGGTCCCTTGGCCTGCATGCTGACCTGCTCCTGGGTCTTAGTTAACATTCAGGGGGCCCTGACCTGAAAAGCAGGCTTGGCAGCAGAACCAAGGTCCCATCTTCCCCAAAGAAATTAGAGGTGGTAATCTTTCAGGAACAACTTGCTAACCTTCCCAGACCATGTAAATGTAATAGATGCACTGCTTCTGTTTTCCAGCCCCTCTGTGTCTCCCTGTCACTGGTCATGGCAGGCTGTGTCCAATTTGTATGTATTTGACAGCTTAGAATTGACAAATGATGGCCGGGGCTCAAAGAAGGTTACGTTTAAACACAATACAGGTCAATGGGATACGAGGCTGAATGCTAAATCATTGTCAGGAAAACTAATGATACAACATTATAAGACAACAGGGTACAGTAAAAGATAAAGTGCAGCATGCCATACTGATAGTATAATCAGCCTATGTCTGTTTCTACCACACATTCATCTTGATTTTGCATGGACATTCACCTATTTTATTTCTTACTGAATGGAATCCCTTACAAATAGTGTTTTATATAACCAGATCCTTTGTGACATGATTATTTCTGACTACACACTTGGAATGCTATAACCAGCCATGCTCCCTAGAATACTCTCAAGACTATTCCAGTTCCAGTTTCATTTTAATATTAAATGCACTTTCTCATTGATTGCAAGCAAATATTAGTGCATCTAAGATTTGTTACACCTTCTGTAGCAATTTCAAAAACACAGAGGAAGTCTGGATAACAAACACAGAAAGAGCCTGGGAACCAAAGCTCTAGTTGTGGCATCTTGACAAGTCTTTAAGTAATTCTTACAAGAACAAACACCCCAAGGCTCACTTGCTTCATTGCTTAAGTCAAAACAAAATGTACAGGCAATAGGCTGCCAGCCAAATCAGATCAATAGTGCCTGCTCTTCTTATGTCAATCTATATTAACATAATTTGAAGCTATGATATTGTTATCATGGGAAATATGGCCATTTTTAATATAGGAAAGGCTGTAAACCCAATAAAAAATTTGGCTACAATGAAAACATTGTACAAAAGTACCATTAACATGTAGTTATTTGGATTTTGATTACTCAGAGCATGCTCTCTGGCATGCTCTGAGTAATCAATTTTGTTTATTAGGTGAATACAGAAAAATATGTTATTCTAAAATACATAGCATTTTCTTTTTACATAAAAAGTCATCGATAGCAACTAATAATAACCATTAGTACAACAACCAAACTCAGTGTAGCTGGAGGTTATGTGGACATTGAGTGTCCAGGCAGCTCAAGGACAGCTCACACTCCCAGATTAAACAACATTCACTCTCTGTCAAATGCACTGCTCCCAAAACTGCCAAGCCAGAGGAAAATGAGCCCCCACACGACCCNCTCTCTGTCAAATGCACTGCTCCCAAAACTGCCAAGCCAGAGGAAAATGAGCCCCCACACGACCCACGCTGTGGATGACAGGATAAAACACAAGACAGTTGTGCCTGAAGGAGACCGAGGATAACGAAATAATCTTTAATCTCTGTCCCTTCAAGGCACTTTCAACACCTGTTATTCTTGATGGCACTGTGAGAGAGGGCAGCACACAGATTCGTTTAAAGCCTGGTAATTATTACACTAATTATTCACTTTGGTGTGGGGTGATTACCAGTCCTCATTCAGGTGAATACTTGTCCGCTTGCACGCCAGCTGAGGCCAAAGCAGCTCGGTGGAACAGTTGTTCCACTCGTTTTTCCCTTGCAGATATTTGACCTCTTGTCATGTTTGCAATCTGTACTTTGGGGGGAAGGGAGAAAAACAGCCAGAAACTTTTAATTGCTCAACAGAAACAGCAGTGAAAGACATAGGTTTGGCCATCTGTTCAGTCTCCATTGCCATCTCTTTAGCAAAGAAACTTCCTATTTAAACAGGTTGCATGGTTTCCACTCTTCTGTGTAAGACTTACCTATTGGGATTTTGGCATTTCTTGTTGCAGTATTGTTGCTATGCAATAATGATGAAACATTATTTTTTTTAAATTAATAGATATGTAAATGATTTCTATCCATAGTATTTTTTTCTCCTCATCAATAATTAATAAATGACGATATATTCTTTTCACTTTAAGGAGATGTATTTATAATGAGAGCCTAGGGGTCTAAAAGCCTTTAAGAGAAGCATTTCTGCTCTTTGACTAAATTTAATTCAATTAGTAGAAATACAACATCAAATACTATGCCTCCATTAATGGATTTTTCATGTTAAAAATGAACATCATGAATATTGCATCTGTGGTCATATGAAAGCAATTATTCTCTGATGCTGTATAGTAAAAATCTGTAAATGTTATTTCCTTATATTGTACAGGTAATGGTGAGTTTCATATTGAAAATATTAACTATTAACTTTTCTGTTCCTATCATCCATTTTAATATGAAATTCTGCCTTCCAGAAATTGTACAATATACTTACCATATATTAAATGATAAAAACTGGATCAGAGGTCATGTGATAAAAGAAAAGTATTTTGACTTTTTTTTTTTTTTTTTTTTTTTTTTTTTGGCATTTTATGCTTTGCAAATCACTAATCCTAAAACTCAATTTCAATTAGCTGTATAAAATAGAATTTGAATTTAAAATGGCATCAGGAATTTCAACCTAATCACTAACAGGTAAGAGAAATTCAGGTGTGAGGAAGAAAGGTGAGCAGGAAGACCAGGATTCAGCTAGTGTTCTCATGGGCTTTGTCCTTTCTTTACTGCTTGCACCTGAATTACAGCTATCATAATATATACTGATATTACAGACAACTAAATCTTAGTTAGTAATTTATGTTTGTTTACATCAGTAATATCCGCAAACACAACAGGTAAACAAGCTGACATGGTTATGAGTGATACAAAATGTTGATTTTTCATCAATAAACTCGGTTTTTGGATTTTGGCCGAAATGTAGTACTGGGACTTTTATAATTGACTGATTATAACAAATGTTAAAAGTCATTCAATCTATAATGGGGATGCTGATATAAAGTATACATTATCATGAGAAAAGCGTGAGTTGAGTGTCATCAGAGATTTATCCAATTGATTGAAATCTTTGCAACATTTTCATCCTGAAGAATATCTTCAAAAGTTGACAAGTCAGTTCCTATGGTGTAAATACAGCCCCTACAAAAGCTTGATATATCAATTATTCCAAAAGAGAAGCACAGTAGCTATCACGATGAACACACCAACATACTATATTTACTCATTCACCTACTGCTAACCTTGAGGAAACTGGTATGGTAAAACTCTTTTTTGTCAAAGTTAGAATAACCAGTGGAAATGAAATGTAATTCTTTGCAGGCCTCCTAAAGGTCAGGCTTCACTGTCTGTGGAAGCACATCTGAAATATAAATGCTCTGTAACACGGTTTCTGCTGATTGCTTCACACTCTAGGCAATGTCAATTTTGCGGAAGTACTTGCAGATTAAGTTGGCAAGACGTCAAGGGCCCTTGTAGAAGCTGCTGTCTTGTCTTAGTGAAGGGTCCGAAAGCCCTTGTCTATTACTGGAGACACCCCAAGGACAGATGTTTAAGGCTTAGGGGGGTGATGGAGAATAATAGCACATTAGATTCCTAATGTCTGTCGGATACAGGACTCAAGGGAGACAGAACTCCTGGGTAATCCAAATTCATCTCTCCCTTTCTTTCTCGGTCTCTCTCCCTAATTTCCTCTTTTCGTTCTTCTCTATCTTCACTCTAACCAGAGTTGGGTCCTTTCTGCCTCTTGAGGTGCTGAATCCTAGCCCGAAGCTACAAGCTACACAGTCCATTCATCAAAAGCGTGACCCTCTCCACCGCAGGACAGGATGCTATGGACTAATGAACTCATTACATGCTATGAACGTATGTGTGTCATATCTCTGTATATACAGAGGCAAGGGGATTCTTTACATATACTGTTGTACAAAATCAACACATTACCTGCATCATATTCAGATTCAAAAAGAAGAATCAGACTCTGGTATATGCTCACATTGTCTTTCTGACTGCGAAATGGTTGAATTGAAAGACAACATTTTTAAATGAATGTCATTGTGGTTTCTAGGTTTTTTGGTGATGTGAGTAGCTTTATAAATTCTGAAACCCTCAATAACTAGCATACGTGGAAAGCATGGATGCTTTTATTTTGGTGTGAACAATACCTTCTGGGCTGAAAGTTTGGTTGGAATGTACAGAATGAAAGTGAGAAAAGATTTTCCTACAAGGCTTTTAACTCTGGTAAATATCTTGCTATATAAAGCTAATATGTAAAGAACTGCATAGTGATAACACTCCCCTCTGGAGTTTTTTATTGTCATACATCATAGGTAAATTGGGAATAAAGAGATGTTCTTTTTTTTTTTTTTTTTTTTTTTTTTTTTTTTTTTTTTNGTGGAACCCCCACCCCCAACTCCAACCCCAGGCCAAGGGTACACCTTGATGAGTGAAGAGGGAGACTAATTCAGTCCTCAGGCTTAATTAATCCTATGTCTTATTTGATGAATGACTCCCAAATTGTGCTGTAATAGTGGTATTTTTTTGTGGAGGGAGCTGCAGAGCAGCGTGTTGACACGAAGCTAGGAGAAAGTCAAAGTCAGGACTTGTGAGAGGCTGGACTTGGGGCTTTGTTTGCAAAGTTGCTGTCCTCTGTGGACAGTCTGAGCCCCGTCCTCTGACGTCAGGCTGGCTGCAGAGTGATGGTGCGCTGCAGGGAACATGTGTTTATGGATTTCTCCTAGCTAAGATCATGAGGACTCCACAGCCTTTATCTCATGCTGTGTTTGTCAGTTTTGACAAAAATGATTTGTTGTCTGTAAACACAGACGGTCCTGCAACACTCTCTCTATTTTACCCGAATATCCATCTCAGGGGGGCAACACATTACAATGATAAATCCCATGTTTGACTTTCTAATGAGAGGTGCCTAAGCTATTCAAAACCAATAGTTTTTCTTTATAAGGAATCTCTATGTGGTGTTGAATTATTTCATTATTTGATCAAGGTTATAGGTGCCATATGGCAAATTTCCTTTACCAGAGTAAGACATAGTATTATAGAGAGGCTCTGACCAGCAATTGTTTTGCTGTTTAAGTGAGCTTTTTTTCTGTGTTGTAAAAGTGCCTGAGGACCATATGATGAGAGCCCACGGATTCAGGACTCTGGCTTTTCCCTCGCTTAATATGAGTCCTTTTGTCACAAAGGGTCCTGGTTTAAGTATGCATTGTCCTAACAGAGGTAGCACTTAAAACTAACGATGTCATAAATTTTTCTGGCTAATGTGGCAGGCGTAAAGAGAGCTTTGGTGGGTGGGGTGAGGGTCTGGTGATTTGAGAGAAAGGATGATGAGATTCGGTGGCCTAGCCCAAGCAATGAACTTGATTAAACTAATCTCATCTCTATCAAAGCATCACTCTGATCCCCCTTGTCCCATTATTCATAGCAATGGGATAATTACACTGAGATGCATGAGGCCAGACAGATAGCACTGTGACACAGGCCCTCAGACCCTGGGCTATGCCTCCTCTAGTATGTGGCCTGTTCATCTTAAACACAGATTAATTATGGTCAATGGGATGGTTCACATCTGTCACTCTCAGAGAGAAAAATGGAAATGTTTGCCCTCAAGATGATAAAGGATGTAATATTAAGTCATCTGCTAGTTGGATACTCAAAAGGAAAGAATACAATCAGCATTTTAATGTCAAAAGCAGCTCAGTGAGTGTCAGAATAATGTAGAAAAATGGCACCAGAGTATGTGAAAACATCAATATTTCCTGCTATTTTACTGTATGAAGCACCACAGTATGGAAAATGTTTTTAAAATGTTAGGACACAGATATACTGACGCCTGAAATTAAAACCTCAACATAATGTGTATGTACATGTGCATGATGTACTCCAATGGGGTCAGATTTTAAAATTAGCATTTTTTTTTATTCTGTATTTAAATATATTTGGTAAATTAGCATTTGTGATCGTATGTTAAACTGTGTTCACACTGAAATTTCAACTCTCTGAAAACATTAAAGTGACATCAACTTTAATCCCCATTATATTCATAAAACTATGATTCAGAATAAAGCTTGTGTTATACAGTATCTAATAGTGCGTTGAAAATTTGACACAGTATTCATGTGGGATTGCATACAAATATTAGTATTGTTGTTTTCTCTAGGTAACATTGATCTGCTTTTGTTACTTGTGTTTATGAAATCAAAGACCTCAAACTTTATTTGAGGTCATTTTTGACCTGAAGCATGCAGAATGATAATATGTATATTTATGCTACTTTAATATATTAAACAACAGTCATGTATCTTCTTACAAATATTTTCCTTTTCAAGTGAAATGTTTCTTTTTATTTAATAACATAAATAATTTAAATAATTGACTCATGTAATATTTATGTAATCAACTCAGACGTGCTCTATAACGCCTACACACATCAGTAGTTTTCACAATCTGCAATATTTTCAAGAACTTAGATGTGATACTTCTGAGCGCTTCTTATTATTTATGGAGATTGCAATAAAAAAACAAGTTGGTCCTTAAGTTCAAAATAAATAAAACCCCAAGCATTTTAATTGTGTTTTTATGGGTTTTAGGTCTTTATTTTCTTTTGGTTTGGATGGCCTGTTGGCTTGTTGGGTCCCCCTGCCCCCAACAAACACACATACAGACACAGAAACACATGCACACACACCCCCCCTGGGGATTGCTGAGAGACAACGGGGTGTACTGAGTATAGACACCCAGCCTGTGTAATTATCCCCTGCAGTCAGTGACTCTGCTCTGCTCTGGTCAGTGGCTGTGTGGCTCTCAGTGCTGTGTGGCCCTCNCCTGCAGTCAGTGACTCTGCTCTGCTCTGGTCAGTGGCTGTGTGGCTCTCAGTGCTGTGTGGCCCTCAGTGTGCATCTCCAGGTTGTTTTCAAGCAGCACAATGATTGAACTTCTTCCCCTTTGTAAGCCCTAAAGATGTTTTCCTCATGTTCAGCCTTTCAACTATGTCCCAGAGGACTAAGACAGCCACTAACAACTGACCAGACCACTTGAAACTAACGAGATTATTTGGCTGCAGAGTGAGCTGTCTCCAAACAGCATCTGTAACCTGAGATGACATTCTGTTTTTTTAGCATACAGATCAAAACCTTTTCCATCAGAATATACAATTTTAAAATTGAGATTTATTACAATAAACAGGCTATGGCCGGATGTGAGCTGACATGTTTATTTTCATCTTTGGTGATGCTATATTGAATTAAAGTACATATTAACTAATGTTAAACTCTTTGTGCAATCAGTCTTAATATTTGTAGTTGATCCAATGCAATAAACATGATAGATGTTAAGGTTTACTGCAGTGTTGTTTGTAGCTTTGGATCACCTACTTAAAGGACCATATCTGTAGTTCTGCTTATTTGAGTCCAATATATACAACCCTCATACACATTACACGGCTAATGCATTGCCAGTGTTATATGTTTAACCTGTTACTGTGTCTGCATGCTTCTAAATTCTTCTCTACATGTTCATTAAAAAATTGGAGAAATTAAGGTGTGAGCAGTCATCTTGAAATATTGTTAATACTGAACTCAGGGTTGAGGAACTTTGCCCAACTTTCCTAGTAGAGGGCATTTTCTTTGACTTTTCCCAGTCAGAGGTTGGAAATTATGTTATTACAAGTTTAAATCGAATGCAGTATCTGTACTGCTACATTAAAGTTTGATATCTTATACTCACCTGTTTCTTGGTCCTCATGTAAAAGACTCTGGCAGGAAATTTGTCCCTATTTATGCTTCCTGTACACAGCAAATTCAGCAGAGTTAAAATTCTGGTGTTGATGAAAAGAGTGTCAATCCAACTACGTCTGGAGTTAATCTAACTATGGATTTGGTGTAATTTGCCTCTTTTGACACCCGGTCAACTAAATAGTTGGTGTCAAAATTGGGTGTTGAAGCCATTTTTGTCAAATCAACACTGACGGTGTTGATTTGATGATCTGGAAGTTTTTGACACTGGCTTTCAACTCTGAGGGTGTTGGGAGTTTTTTCTGCTTCATTAGTTTGAGCATAACATGCAGTCACAACAACAATGGTTAACTTCAAAATTCATTTTTAGGTAAACATTTAAATGTTAATTTCCTTAAATTTGACTGTTTTTGATCATATCCAAGTTTTCCACACTCTCTTTATGAATAGCAGCCATGCTATCAAAGAGTTCATGCTAGCAGGTGATACTCCTGGACGGAGTTAGAATGAGGTTATTGTTTTTCACACAAAGGCTCTAAAAGGCCCAACATGAGAAGTTAAAAGTTGCTGTTAAAGGCGACATGCAAAGTCTGCAGTAAACACACTGTAGCGACGGTGGATTGAGCTGCTCTGATTCTCCCAGCATGCTTGCAGCAGTGTTACATGCTCTGAGTTCTAGTTCTGTTGTAAATATCTGTTATCATCCTTTTTGTGAATGTTACAGCTTTGTATAAGTTTATTTGTTGCAGCTGTAACAGTTTGAGTTACATTTGAATGCATTCTACTTTTTGGTGTGTCACCATCAGAGAGAGTGTGTGTTCTTGTTATGATATCCCTGCTGCATTCTGCTTACTATTAACTGTTATATTGCTGTTTTGTTGTTGAAGCTTTAATAAGCTTTAACTGAGAAATGCTTCTTATTGAGCAAAGTAATTCCACTTTGTTCAGGGAGAAGTGTTCTTCTCCTCTTCATCATGCTGATGATGAAGAGGAGAGACTAGTGTTGGACAGCATTATAGTCAGTAATTAATTAAGATTTTCTGAAATAAAAATGTGGATTGAAGCAAACAGGATAGGTCTGTCATTTTTTAACATACATTAAATTGTATTGTACTATATTTACACACAATATGCTAATTAGAGGGTAACTCTTAAGTAGTTAAAAAATTACACAATAAAAGAGTTAATTTTTAACACCTTACACTAGTGTTGAAAATATGTCACACTTTAAAAGAGTTCAGTTTTAACTCCTGACACTGGTGTTGAGAATATTTAACACTTTGTAGTGTCGAGCAGTGTTAAATTTCAACTCTGCACAGAGTTAATATTTACTCCATTATAGTGTTAAAATGCTAACACTTTGAAAAGTGTTGAAATAACACTTTTGGGAGTGGACCCCATGAGACACTTTGAAAGTGTTGAGATTAACTCTTACAGAGTTATTTTGACTCTGCTGAATTTGCTGTGTACCATGCCAAGTGGGGTGAGACATAGATGACTAATATTTATTGTCTCTGTACAGTTTTTAACTGTTATTTCAGTTAACAGTTACTGATAAACATAAATGACTGCATAAATTCTAAATATGTTTGTGTGTTGGTCAATTTGTTAGTTTGCTTAATATGTGTTAAACTCCTCCACTATTGGCTGCTCCCACTAGAGTTGATCACCAGGAGAGTATAAAAGGGGTGGCTGGGTGAAAGCTTGGGTAATTGTGTATGCCTGTTCATGCTGTTATGCAGTGTCGTAATAAATCCACTCACAAGGGCTAAAACTTGCATTTGCCTGATCCTCCTCATGCATCCTCCACAGCATTATAGGACAAGATGACACCTTCCAATTCCACACTTATGCCATTGATCTGGAGGGATTTTAATCCTAGTTTCAAAAAATTCCCTTTTTTGGCCATCCATAAAAATCCTCCACAACTAATATATTATCAGCGGATACAAAGCAGGCTCCAGCAAAAGCCACTTTCATGTTTAAGAAGACATGAAAGTCTGAGGCAGGCAAACAGCAGGTGAGTGGAGTGGGTGCTGAACTAATTCAACGATAGATCACCTGACTATCTTGTTTAACTCACATACAAGTTATAACTACTTAACTCAAATTAATACAGTTGACGTGCAAAAATGTGACATTCCTCACATACTGTATGTGTTAGAATACAAACCTATCAAGCTAATAATGATGTGTTATAGGTCTCCAACTGCACAACTGTGTCTTTGGTTTCAGTTAAGTTTTTTTCTTGAGTTTGATATTCATCAGAAACATGGGGTAAAAAGAGGCATTAACCTGCTTCATTGCTCAGAGTTCCAGTTCTATTGCTGATAGAATGCAATTAACATCTAAGGGATTTAGTGAAATGGTTGTCTTGTTTTGTCTGTCTACAGCATTGAAAACCAGATGTCAGAAAATTATTGAACTCTTTGTCTCTCTTTGTCTTTAGTTTTCCCTCATAGGTGGATGCACTCCTCTGTTTATTTGATACATGCCAGTCATGACTGTTATTATGGTACCTTATTAGTAGTTTGTAATCATGATGTTCTCGTGAAATGCCACCTACTGGCAAGACAAATTCATTTTACCCTCCACTGAGAACAGCTGCAGCCGAGTCAAATGAGGCCAAGAAAACACAAAAATCAGGCAACTTTTTAAGACATAACGGTTATTTGGTTGTCTTATTAAAGATAAACATAAGACTTTATTACCCAGATTTTACATTCCAAGTGCCTTTACTATTGAAGAGCTCCATCCAGGCTCAACCTGCTATAGTTGACTGGGATGTTCACTGCTGTTTTGTTTACAGTGGGATAAGATTTATGTAATGGTGTGTTATGCTAAAATACTGAAAGCTTCCTTTAACTGGTTCATGCATCATTTACAACAGAACTGATCACAGAAGGAAACTTTTGAAACAAACACAAAGTTTCTAATGTGATGTTTTGTTTGAGGAGGTGCTCTTGCTCTTGTAAAACTTTGCAACACTGTTTACACTTGAGTAAAATATATTAGAACCTCTGGAAATATCTATACGCCCCAGAATTTGTGGTGGTATTGACTGGTATTGAATAAATGCTGTAAACAAAACCATCAGAAATTGTTCAAGTTTGCATGTGTAAAGGTTTTCTAGATTCACTCAATAGTCCTGCAAATACAACAAACCAGCTTTAGTAAAAGAGAGCTGACACTACTATTTATGATGAACTTGATATAAAGTTTCCATCCAGCATAATTATGACAGTACACATCCTGTCTCTACTTTTTTTTTTTTTTTTTTTTTTTTTTTTTGGCTGGTTGTGTGTGCTTTAGAAATTTTTACTTGGATCATTTCTTAAGGAAATCAATATGTCTTTCAAGCATGGCTATTAGCAGCAGTGTCCTTTCATTCCCTTTTTCTCCATCAAACCACACTAATCCTGATTTACACAGTTTAAAAACTTGGCCATATCCCTTACCTTCCAAGGAGATAGGGTAATTAAATTGGTACTTTTTACAAGTCGTACTCAATAAATCTGAATAAATTAACAAGGCATTACTAAGACTGCTACATTAAATTTGCATAGTGTGTTTAATGAATATGCAACTGCAAGTGAAAAGGTCTGCTACTGTGAACTCTTCAAATTAGCATAACTACTTCCAGCATGTTTCTTAAATAATGCTCTCATTTGCACATCACTGAGTTGGCTAATTCTAACTTCAGTCAGTGTAGCCTCATAATTAAGACTCTTGCTTTAATTTTTAATGAAGTTTACGTTACATCAATCCTGACGGTAATGAGAGGGACGTGGAAACAAAAAGGCTCCTAATAATTAAATTCACCAGCCAGTTTGAGGCGTAGTAACTCCTGAGGAGAAATTACATGACTAATTATTAATTTGATATTCATACCATTGCATGGGTAGACTCACATAACTGCTTGTCCTGGTGCCAGTTATGCTGAGATGCAAAATGCCTTTTCACTGCCCCCATGACTAGGAGGTCTCACAAGGATTTTAGTGCACAATTAATCATGTTGACACTCGTGATTAAATGTTTTTTTATTGGTCCCGTTTTATTGGGCCATATTACCTGAGTTGGTTTAATGCCTGTTGAAATCTGTCATCGTGATAAGGACATAAACATTGTAATGATTGAGTAACAGTGCTGATGTGAAGGCAGTTCATAACTGGAGTTGACTTTGGAGTTTATTTTGATTAAAACAAGAAAACATTAACTTCAACCTAGAAGGCCACTCATTACAGTGCATATTCCAAGACAAGCCTTGGCAAAATTTGTTTTATTCTTATAAAATAAGCTGTTGTTTTTTTTTTTGTTTTTTTTTAATTGACCCACACTTCAGTGGGGACATCATCCTCTGCATTCGAATGGACCAGGGCTGACACCTTCTTGTTGTGAGGCAACAGTGCTAACCACTGTGCCAAACTGTACCTGTATCACTGCAACACTGTACCACTATATCTGCATATTTATTGATAGTCTATTATTGGATAAATATGCCTGACAAAAATACTGTAAAACGCCATATCTCAAAATGTTGAGATTTTTTTTTTTTTTTTTTTTTTTCTGAAAATTCCCAGATCTGCTCCTGGATGCAGGTCGGCATCAGAACTCAATGGATTCTTCCCTGGGCCGCACCTCTTCCTTCTACCAAAGTTTGTCAAAATCGGTTCAGAACTTTTTGAGTAATCCTGCCAACTAACTAACTAACTAACTAACTAACTAACTAACTAACTAACTAACTAATGGTGAAAACATGTCCTCCTTGGTGGTGGAAATTTGACTGCCTCTCTGCTGGTCATTGACGTTAAATTTCAGTATGGAAAAGCTTCCCTAACTTGTCTAAGAATGTGGTTAACTGAAAAATTGATAACTTGTGTTCATGATTTTGATGGAACAGTTGATGAAAAATACTTTAGTTGTCCATCATGTCTCTAAGAATTATTGCTTTTTGTGGCCATTCAACATGAGCCCCACTCCACATGGAAATAAAGCATGCTAAGTTTTGCAATCAACCTATTGTCACTTAGCTATTACTTCAATTAGAACAAGTTGCAGCTGCTAGTGAAGGGGATCCATTTTGTTTTACAAACTGACTAAATATAATAATCCAAAAATGATGGAGAATCTTGATCTTAGTGCACTGGAAAAAGCAAGTGGCAAATCTAATTAAATATTCTTCAAAATAGAGTAAGTGGAAAGCTACATGGTTGCAGCTCTGCACACTATGAGGATCACACTGCTTCAAACTTTTCAGTAGAAATTGCACGAGATATATGTTAGCTATGTAAAAATGAATTCTGGAATAGATTCTTTCATAGCTGCATGTCTGTATTCCAGGTTCTCAAACATCTTGAGCCAAGTACCACCTGAGAAAACCAGAACATCTATGTACCACCCCAACAACACTATAGTACTTATGTACTTTACAGCACAGGCATGAAATGTTACTGACACCCACATATAATTGCATAATAGTTCCATTGTTATATAATGTAACTAATTAGTGCACACACGGGATGAGTTTGGCTATTTTCAATACGTTTCATCTACGTATTAATCAAAATACAATATTAAAGTTTAAACTGTTTCTTAACAAAACCATTTACTTTTCAATAATTTGCCACAATAACAGAATTTACATGATTAATGTATTTTTATTTATATTGTGCAGAAATTTCCACAGACATTTGATGTACCACCAGGGACCACTTCAAATACCAGCAGAGGTCCATATGCCACAGTTTGAGAACCACTATAATGGAAAGCACAGCAAGTGCAACATCACACAAATAACATAAAGCCAGTGTCTTATTATCTGTGTTATTATCACCTTATATCTGATTATTGTCTGAAAGCAGTTGAGTTGCTGGTAGTTGTGAGAAGTCTGAGAGTGAGAAAAAAATATCCCCGAACCTCTGCAACAGCTTTTCCCTTCATTGTGATATTTTTGATCAAGATTGTTCTACACTGAGGTTTTGTCATCTCAGCTGTCAAGACAACTGGCTATTCTACTGAAAGTTAATTATTTGGGATTGTAATAGCTTTGGTTTAGGCAAGGGAATTGAACATTTCCCTGGCTGATAAGATTTTTAATGCTGTGTCTGTGCCTACAATAGCCACGACAGACAAAGATTTTTTTCTGATACCCAGCAGTACTTGACATTTTATAGGATTCTATCCTGTGCTTTTTCCATCAGTGCATTATAATAGCACAAACCTCAACTCTAGATTAAATTTGTTTGATAGAAATGCAATTGCATTCTTTCGTGTGTATGCATTGTGTGTATTTCCTGTCCATAATTCAAATGGTTTGTCACAGCTGAAGTACTTGCTCCTGAACAAGCCAGAGTCAACAACATTATTTTCAAGTGGAGACCCTTAAGGGCCTAGTAATCAACATCACAGTTCATCAGTTCTATTACTCCCAGCCTTTGAAAATAAATCCTCTCACATTTCAGATGCAATATTGCTTGAAGAATCCTTAATCAACAGGATTTCAGAAACATAAATACATAATTTTCTTTAGATGTTAGCCATGCTTTCCTTGTTCCTTGGCTGCCAGCTAGGGGTTACATCCTCACACTGGCAGCGTCACAGTAATCTGCTGGAATAATGATGTGGAGACTGCGCTGTGACCAACCTTATGAGCATGCTTTTATAGACACACAAATATTCAAGCTTTGCCTTAATTATTGTGACAAAATCTCTCTGCAGAGTTGTTTCATGTGCCCTTTTGATTAGCTGTGGATTAGCAGGACCTTTATGTTTTCCTCACTACATCCATGTTTTCAGCACAGGTTAGCTCCCCTATTACTAAACAATTGAATTAGTGCCTGGAAATGTGTCATGCATATTACCTTTCAGCAGGAGGCACACTGAGCTGGTCAACCATAAAGGAACAACCCATGCAACATTGCTTGTTTGTGTTTCTCTTTAAAGGGCTTTGTGATTTACTGTGAGGCTTGTTTATGCTTAGCAATGCAAATTTTCATCTTACAGCAGCATATATCATGCACCAATTAAAATATATCAATAGAAGTGGCAGTTGGCGATTGGTCATTGTGTTACTCACCCATGAGCAAAGGACGGCATGCTGCTGTTGTGCTTACAATCCTGCCTTGTAAATGGAAATACTGGGTGATGTTACAACCAAAGTTTCTTCTCCTGGACAGACTGTCTGTAACAACCTTGGAGATGTAGGTCAGGATGAACAAAGACCCAAACTACACATTCTAATTTTCTTCTAGTTGCTTCAGCAACTAGATGGCATGGATTATGCTTCATTATTATTTTTATGATACCTTTCATTTTGCTACCTTCCCTTTGGTTGCCCCTGTTTTTTGTTTATGCATGTTGTAAACACTCATGCATTGTTATTGTGTGTTGTTCTGGTATTTGCCGATGTTTGCCATCCTTAGAGACCAGATATTTCCCTGATGTATTAGATAAAAGAAAGAACAAAATGCCCCTCATTTGGTCCCAGTTGGTTAAGTGTGTTCTGATCACTGCCAAGGTCTGGATGAACACAAGCCACACAAAGGACCGTGCCTTCCAACCACACAAGCTCACAATAAAAAGGATTTGCTTCAGTTAGACATCTTACACACTAACCCCCAAAGGGGATACATGTTGGCGAGGACATGGCAGAAATAACAATGTCAACTTCCTCTGAGCTGATCCCAGAAAAGCTCTTCCTTGTTACCTATTCCTTACCTTACACACTTGTAGTGTAATTATTTGGTTCAAAAAGTCAAGTTTGAAGTTTAATGGGTCACACCTTGGTGTTCACCAACAGCTTAACTGTTTATAATGATTATTAATAACTGAGAAATCAATTTTAAAAAAGCTAACACAAAACATAAAGAAAGGATTATTGGTTTAACCCCAAAACTTTAACCATGACACTTTATTTTACTTAATGTGACCGAAATATTGATCTGTTTACTAATCCTCCGGTCAATTACCCTCTGGGTGTTTTCCCAGAGGGAAATCAGAAAAAAACAGTGTATGAACAGTGTATGAGTGTGTGAACTCATGTGTTTAAGGCCTCTCTCCATAAACTCGGTATCGCTCCATAATTATTATTTTATCCTCCATTTCTCATTGTGCAGCTATACTGATCTGTGGTGATCCACTTCAAAGCTTGCTATCTCATTTCATCCTCTGTGAAAGGTGACTGAACTATGTTAATTTATACCTTTTTTTTTGTTTTTGCAGAATAGCCCTTTCATCTTTCATCTTCACAATGAAAGTTCACTCATATATTGAGGTTATTGTTAATATATTATGATCTCACATTGCTCGATACTGCATTATCCTTTCATTTTCAACAACTGTGTAACTGAAAATTTCCTTCATTATTGCTCCGCATATTACATGGTATATTAAGCTTTCTGCATTTTTTCCTCAATGATGCTGTACGAATGGACTGATCTTGATTGACTGATGAATGGACTGATCTTTCTCCCATTTACATATGTTCTGTCTTATAATGTGACTCCTCTGTCTCTTCTCACATTGAGTTACTCTTTGCTCTTTTCCTTTTATATCTGTCAGCAACTAAGTATCAGGTGAAGTTCCATGGGATGATTTGGTGTCAGTGAAGCTAAATGATAAAATGAGAGTGAGGGGCACTGTCTTGTCTGTAATGAATTATGCAGGGGGTCAGGGGCCTCTGTTTTGGTTACAGTTGACAGCACAAACATGGACCTCAGGTACTACACTCATCAGTCCTGCTGTTTCTCACCATATGGAGTCAATGAACTGGGACCCTAACACACACACACACACACACACACACACACACACACACATGCACTTGCCAACACACACAAATTTCATAGACAGCGAGATAGATTATTGTTATTATTTACTTGGTTCAGCTGTACATTTTAAAGTCCTTATTTTTAGTTTTTTAGGACATCCTGTTTCATTGTGATATCTTACGAATCACTAAGCATGGAGATGGTTTACATCTGATAACACAGATAAGCGTGATTAGACTCTCAGAGTGCACATACAGTATAATATTACAGGAGATTCACAGCATGTAATATAAATAACTGAGAATTTTTAGTTGAGAGTCCAGAGCCTGTCCCCATCTGATGGCAGCATATGGAAACTGCTTCTTGCTGCAAAGGGTGGGGTGCAGTCCTAAAATAAATGAATAAATAATAAAGAAAAGAAAAGAAATCAGGAAATCATTTTTAGATTCAATCTGTTCTTTATTTTTGTAATCGAAGTTGCCTTTCTTCGTCCCTTTTTTTTTTGTCTTTAAATAGGATAAAATATTCATAACCAAGTTCAATTAAACGTTCTCGCCTATGTACAATTGAGATATCTGTTACAGATGATGTGCCGTATAATGAATGCCTAATTTATGTAATTAGACCATTAAGCATAATCCCAGCATATGTTCTGAATGCCCTGAGGTCTTCTCCCAGGTACCCCCTCTGATGTCACCCACACACAACTAATGGAGGCAACGCGGACTGAAATCCGGTCTTTGATAAAATAAACAAGTAAAAATATGATTTTATCTTATAATGATAAAAAGTGATATGTAAGTGACATGTCTAATATGACCATTAAAATTCTTGCGCATTAGGGGTAATGTGTTCTTGAATAGATTTCCTTATGTGGTCAATAATTCACATTGAAGAGGTCAGCATGTGAAGATGGCCTTTAAGTAGTGTGAATAGCCCGTCATATGCTAAATTTGCAGCCATTGAGGAGGTTCTTCTGAGAACCCTCTGTCTGCTAATTAATTGTCATTCTGCTGAATATTCATACCTTATCATCAGCGCGTCCTTAATTGCACGGTAAACCATCTCTGGGGGCTGAAATCGCCGTGGACTTAATTAGAAGCTCAGGCCTATTGGCTGGAGAGTCAGACAGCAAACTCTGCTTACCTGATTTCTCTCATACTGACTTTAATTAAACCCTTTTAATCTGCAGACCTCATTGTCATAATCTGCATAATAAAACTTGTTTCAGGTGAAATTACTGAAATGGAAAAATGTCTGACTTGCTCTCTTATTTTATTATTTATTTATTTTTAGAACTGGGCTTGCAAGTGTTTGCATTAAAATTGCTAGTATAAAAATAAAACACCTCAAGCAATTGGAATTTGTTTATTTGTTCGTTAATAAATCTACATTGCCTAAAGTTAAGGCTTCATCAGCAACCTGCTCTGGGACTTCAAAAGGTAAAGTTAGTAAAGATTAAATGACAAGTCATCAAATAACAATATAGGAAAACTGACTTTAGTTTACACCAATACATTTAACAAATTTTCAAACCTAAATGATTAACTTTATGGATTTTATTTTTTTCTATTTTAATTTCAATCCTACATATTTTTTTTTTTTTTTAGTTCGCATCGTTAATAAGCAACAAACTCAGATTTAAATTTCTCTTAATCGTTTCCTGAATAGCATGTTTTTTCTCTCCCCGTGGGTCTGGGTGGCAGCATATCTCATCTCGATTCAGTGTGACAATATTGTTTGGCTATCATTCGCTGCTTTAGGATGAATGGCATCGATCCTCTTTTAACAACATTTGTTTCCTATTGTGTTTGGGGGAGCAGCAGAGGAGGGCAGACGTGTGAAAGTGGCTGTTTGATTCTCTTTTTCATCCCCATGACCTCAGCTTTTGTGTCTGGTCACCCTGGGAATGTCACGCCTCACTACTCTACTTTAAGATGTTTCAGAAAGTGCCCTTTGTTTTCACTTCTCTTTTTTTAAGCTCACACAAAATTGTTCTTGGTCCCCTCCTGCTATAAAGGATACTTCAGACTGAGGCACGGTTCACAAGTGCAATGCAATTTGGCTTATCCCAACCTTTGTTCGGGTTTCTACAAATGACCAAACATAGTGCAGACTTGATCTACTGCTGCTTGAACTCAGGAGTTTGGAGCAGCTAAAAACCCTATTCACATTCAGAGTCATGGTGGTATTTTCACTGTGTGCATTGGAAGGGGACAAAAGGCCTACCAATATCCTATAACCCTGTAGCTCAAAAAGCCACACCGTCTGTGTGTGTGTGAGAGAAAAACCCCCTCTGCACCTCTGAGTCTCGGTTGGTTAAGTCTTGCACGTTAACTTGCAAAGCACATCGGTGAAAATCCAAAATGCAAGACAAAAAAGATTCCGCATTTAAGCACAAAATGTCAAATTAAGAATTAGCATATGTGGGATTTTATTCTTTTCCATTGCATTAAATAAATTTAAGCATGCTTCAATAATTGTAATTGTTTGCACAGCACTGTAATAACTTTGCTTATTTCTCTGACAAAATCTGTGAGCGCGCTTTGTTCACCGACATAATAATCTCAGTGAGACGAATCTCACACTTAATAATATAGCTTTTTTTTTTTTTTTTTTTTTTTTTTTAATGAATAGGCTGCATGTCAGATGATGTTTGATACTTGGCAGTGTGTTGTCATTATCCACGCTGTGTGAAATGGCTCGACTGGGCCACTTCCTATTAGACAAAACCTTTTGAGCTGGACATAAATAGGAAATGACAGGTGTTAAAAGGCACTTCTGAGGGAAAAATAATGAAACTGCAGGCTGGATGATAACTTTTGGGCTTGTAGGAAAAGAGTGATTTTTAATTATTTGAAAGATTGCGAAACCTAAGTTTACACAATGTAATAAAATCAAACAATACATACTAAATTTACATTTTGCATTTATAATTACTAAACATTTATAAAGTCTTTTTTTTTTTTTTTTTTTTNTTTTTTTTTTTTTTTTTTTGGTAATCCATTGCCGGTTTTGGATTCCTTAGCAGTCCTTGAGCAGGGAGGACGCTCTTCTTGCTCCTTCTTTTTGGGTGAAAATAGCTCAGTGTCCCCGCATTGCGATTCTTTTGGTAATCCGTCAGACTGGTGATGGGGTGCATTGTGGATTTATGGGGGGAAATTAGCATAAATTATGAGCAAATCCTGCGTGTGCGTGTGTGTGGTCCCTGGCATTGCAAACCCTCCAAGCGGAAAGGTGGCCCTGGCCAAAAGCTTGAATAGCAATAGCTCAAAATAGGCTTCCCATTTGGTTTTCACATTCATATAATTGACTTATGGATATTTTATACAGTTTTCGCCACACCATCCTCAAGGGTTTATTTGCATTTCTGAAGTACTTTTGAATCTTCTTTACATAAACACAATAGAGCTGATTGCCTCATGAAGTTTCAGTTTGAACAGTATTGTTTGCATTGTGTTGATGTTTTCATATCATCTCCTTTCTTTGCAGGACTTCTGGGCAAAATTAGCAGAGAAAAACTAATAGTCGGCTCTTCAGCAAACTTGCTTGTTGTAATTTTTTTTTTTTTTAATGGCGTGTAGCTTTATAAAATAATAAATAATCTAATTTTCACAGCTTTTACTCAGTAAAATAACACCTGCGAACTGATATATTTTCATCCATATCTAACTCATATTAAAAAGATTTACCGATTAAGGGCATGCCGAGTTCTGCACAACAGAAGGCGCATAAACCATTTTGGAAAACGATTACACACAACACTGCACAAACAGAAACGTTTTAATAAATCAGTGTTTTTGATCATACAGCACATACAACTCAAAGGCATATATAAAGCCAACTGCATGGCAGAAAATCATAAAATTACAACAAGACAAATAATTCCCATGTCTAACATGTAATTTCATATTCTATGTATATTTGTAATTTCAAATCCGTTGAAGAAATATTAGCGCATACCTTCACACACTGAGTGCCATCACAGTTCAATTCTGATTGCCGAGTCTTTTCACCTCTTTTTCTGTCTTCAAATGGAAATTATTTCTATTGGCCCAAGGTGTCCATGTAAATAGGTGTAAATGAAACCAGATTATGCCTTCCTCTCAGCCCCCTCCTCCCATGGCAATTGTCATGTGATAGCAAAGAGGTGGCACACTAATGGAGCGCCTCTACAGGGGTCTTTTCTCCTCATGTCACTACATAAAACTATCAGATGGTTAGAGGAAGGCCATGGAGGCATCCACTTAGCTCGTCGTATCAAGGACGCCAAATGAAGTCCATTCAGCGCTGCTAGCGGGACAAGCTGACTCACTTTTCACCACAGACTTCCAGCAGCACTCACTCCATAAATGTGCACCGTCCGACCTCCTGCACACTCCGCATACGCTCAACCTGCCTCTTCCACGCAGGTGACACTTGAACGCAACTCCCGCTTTGCCTGCGTTTAACTTTCTTCGTCGGTTGTTTTCATGACTAAACTTTCGCCAAGGAATTAAGGGAGACAGTGAACTTTTACAGTCGTGAAAAACATCGAGGATGCCTCGTCCGGGGAGAAACACGTACAGCGACCAGAAACCGCCTTACTCCTACATCTCCCTCACTGCCATGGCGATCCAGAGCTGCCCGGAGAAAATGCTTCCTCTTAGTGAAATTTACAAGTTCATCATGGATAGATTCCCGTATTACAGAGAAAACACCCAGCGGTGGCAAAACTCTCTGCGCCACAATCTCTCCTTCAACGACTGTTTTATCAAAATACCGCGGCGCCCGGATCAGCCAGGTAAGGGTAGTTTCTGGGCACTGCACCCAAGCTGCGGGGACATGTTTGAGAATGGAAGTTTCCTGAGACGCCGCAAACGCTTCAAAGTGTTGCAGGCAGCTGATCATTTGGGCCCCAGTAAGCAGTCAGATGCTGCACATTACCTCCAGCAGCAAGCCAAGCTGAGGCTGAGCGCGCTGGCGGCCACGGGCACGCACCTTCCACAGATGTCCACTTATAACCTCGGAGTGTCTCAGTCATCAACTTTTAAGCACCCCTTTGCCATTGAGAACATCATTGCCAGAGAGTACAAGGTTCCGGGAAGTCTGGCATTTTCCACCATGCAGTCCATGTCTGCCGGGTACCCACTCCACAACCAGCTGACTACAGCCTGGCCCCACATGTACAACAGCGGCGTGATTGACACGGCGGCCCCAATTTCCATGGCAAGCGACTACAGTGCGTACGGCGTGCCCATCAAGTCCTTGTGTCACGGGGGACAATCCTTACCGGCCATCCCTGTGCCAATAAAGCCCACCCCGACCTCCATGCCCGCTTTCTCGGCGCTACCTCCACACATCC
Organism: Lucifuga dentata; assembly: GCA_014773175.1. NCBI lineage: Eukaryota > Metazoa > Chordata > Actinopteri > Ophidiiformes > Bythitidae > Lucifuga > Lucifuga dentata. Next base: position 50,814 of record VXCM01000112.1, read on the forward strand.
CCGCGTTTTTATCAAACTCTCCACAGTCTCTGAGCCCGACGTCCCCACAGACAGCGACCAGCCAAAGCAGCCCCGCGACCCCCAGCGAGACTCTGACGAGCCCGTCCACGCTGCAGTCTGTGGCTGTCCACTGACCCACAACACACTTAACTTTCCCACTAACGAACTGTTGAACCAAACCCAAAGTTTATATTTTTGTCGTCGGAAACTATCAAGGCGAGTTGCATATGGTTAATTGTGTATGTGTTGAATGTGTCGCTTTAAATCGTGTCATAGAAGTCCAGCACAGAGTCGCACAGCGAAGTATTGCTCTTCAGAATATAAATTATTTGATAGTTTTTCTATTTTTCACTTAATGTAAAATGGAAGTGGAGTGTGGGAAGTTTGTTTTGGCACCATCGAGTATTTTTAGTGCTTGCAATTCCCGTGACAGTGTTTCAGTTTGATCAAATAACAAAACTTTTGCACCGTTTCTGTGTGACCACTGTAATGTCAATGAAATTGCGAGGCAATGATTCTGTGTTTTTGTTTGCTTTTAATACTGGAATGATGGTTAAGGGTATACCAAATAGGAATAGGGTTTTGATTTGTTCTTACCATCCCTGTTAAAAAAGAAAAAAAGAAAAAAAAAGCAAACTGAAATATGAAATCTTTTCAAAATTGAAAAGTCGTATTGTGAGATGTCCTCAAATGCAACATGTGAATATTGCAAATAACTGATACTGAAATGTTGTAAAATGCACTTTTTAGTTTTATCTTTTAGACATCTATTTTCCAGAAAATGTTCTGTGAAGTCTTTAATTTAAAAATCTGTGTATCAGATGCTGTAAATTTGTACTTTATTTTATTTTATTTTATTTTTTTTAGGTAAAGCATGCTTTATAAATTTGTGTTGTTATTGTTGTTGTTGTTGTCGTCGTTGTTGTTGTTTTGTTTTGTTTTCGTTTCTTTTGCAAGCATGCGTGCTTTTGAAAAGTGTGCAAACAGTCTGCAATGAATTGGAAAACTGGTCATCGAAATATTTTCTCATTAAAAGTGAAGTAAATGATCACAGTGTATTATTATTATTATTATTATTATTATTATTATTATTATTATTATTATCGTCATCATTATTATTAATTTACTAAAAAAATCTATAATAAAAATATTAATTGTATTAGCATTCTTTAGTTTTTCATGAAAACTACTAACAGGCCTAATAAGAGCTTCCATCGACTGTATGAACTGGGAGTAAAGGTTTTGCAGTGGAGAGAGAAATGAATCGTGGAGTCGATTAGGATGCGTGGAGTTGCCATGCCACGGTCACAGCACAGACAACTGCGCTCATTCATCAAGCTGTAGCCTTCACACAATTAAGCTCAACAATAAACATTTAGAAAGGCTGCACAGAGAAAGCTATACTGGGCCTGTGTTTGAAAGATTACTTTTAGTGTCTGATATTCTATCTGAAAATGTTAAACTGAATTGTCATGATGATTTTTCCATCCCATAAACCTGCTCTTTTCTTAATTTGGGTAATTTTATTCAACAGGTTTTTTTTTTTTTTTTTNTTTTTTTTTTTTTTTTTAAACACGCAGATATTTCTGCAATAAAGCGAAAAAAATGGGTTTTAACATTCCCTTATTTGATTTGTTTTCAGAGAGGCTTAAGTGGAAATAAGGCGCTTTATCTGCCTCTCCTATAGAAGTAACAGCCTATTTCGGGGTATTAAACAAATACATTAGAATTCCGTCACTTTATGCATCGACTAGATCAAATAAAGGGTCTCGGGCCACTTCATTCTTCTCATTCACTTGAATTGAAAGTGCAAAGAATTGCAAACTTTGACTGGACCACCAGTGTAGATTTAGCCTTTTTTTTTTTTCAACAAGACAAAAAGACTGATTTTTCACAAACACATTGCTGACTGGGGAACTAGGAAACGAGCTGCGAGACCCTTTTGGAATTTAAATCCACCCCTCCCCCCCACGGACTGTTTGTACAACACTGTTAGTTTTCCCCCCACTTTGTGCATTTGTGTGTATAACATTAATGCTGACTGCGGATGATTAAATATAGTAAAGTTGCAACGTTTCCAAACTTTAATTTTCATCCTGGTAGTATTGTGTGTCTAACCATATTCATAGACAATTAAGTTTTTATATTATACAAAACAATACACCTTATCACTAAATAATAATAATAATAATAATAATAATAATAATAATAATAATAATAATAATTATAGAATAGAAAATTAAAAAANAATAATAATAATAATAATAATAATAATAATAATAATAATAATAATTATAGAATAGAAAATTAAAAAAAAAACTAAACTGTTCCAATAAAGATTCTAAACACATTCTGTTTAGTTCAATGTGAATATTGATATATACATTTTTATGCTTGTGCATTTGTTTTAAATTTATTTTTATTTTTTTGTGATTGGTTGAATTTCGTTATGAAAAGGTATTATTAACTGTTTTATTTGGTATGGTCTAGTATTGTACTGTCCTCCGTAAAATTGTTTATGTAATATAGACTTAAATATTTTAAAGGCTTTTTGTGAATAAGAAGCCCTTCTTTGTGAAATCAATGGTTTTAACAAATGTAAAAAAATATCTAAATGACAGTTTTAATTTAATGTATTACATGCTACTTTAAATCAGTCTATTCTATTTCAAAACTAGCATCCAGTCAGCTTCTGTTTTAAGACACAGTGGGGATGATGCAAAAAGGAAATTACTAAAGTGCTTTTCATATCATCAGTCTAAAAAAATATGTGGTGTGATTGTCACTCAGTCTAATCAAATAAACACCTTCAGATTTATCCAAACAAAAGGAATTAAAGGATCAAATTAATTCCACCTCTCAGACAGAAGATGGGATAATATAAAGCTGCTGGCATTAAAACAATGTTACAGGTAGGAGGAGAACACATATCAGACTATTTTACCTGACACTCATAAGCTTGAAGGCAAATGTCTGGAAAACATTTTTTTTTCTGAATAAAACCCTTCAAAAATAAATTCAGACTGCGAAATCTTCTCTTTTTCTTTTCCTTTTTTTTTTTTTTTTTNTTTTTTTTTTTTTTTTGCCAGTTCCTTCAATATTATAGTGATCCCAACTTTAACCTTTTCTCTCTTTAATGATATTTTTGGGGAACTTATAAATAAGATAGTTATTTTAGGAAACTTCATTTTGAGAAATAATCAATGTCTAGATATTTGAATGCAGCAGCACCCTTATGAAGTGTCAGCTATATAATCAAAATCTGCATTGCCCTTGTTCTCTCAACTATGTTCTACTTAGACAAAGAAGAAGGTCATCTTAGGCATGGGATGAAATATAGACCACATGCAAAAGCCCAATGTTGTCGTTTAATTAAAATAATTCATTAAAGTGGAGGCCTAAGGTAATTAGCATGTATAATTTATGATTTGCTTAATGCATGCAGGCAGTGGTCTCTGCAATAAACTCAACTTAACCTCAAGTAGGAACCTGATATGGACAGGGTGCTGTTATTTACTGTGTGTTTACTGTTTAGATATTTGTCAGAGGAAGTGTTTCATAAAACCCTGGGCGTTATCTGGCTTTCACTGCACATAAACCACTTATTTGTTTTAGAGTTTATCTTGTGGATTTATGCTCACTCATAACAAATGGTGTCAGATTTGTGGCGAAGGAGAGATATTGGGAATTGCCTTCATTATTTAGTTTTCAGCATACACGTTCGCAATTACTTTGCTGGTCACTAGTGTTGGAAATAGTTTTCTTCTTGCTGACAGAATGAGGCCGTAGATGAACAGCACAAGGTAGCTTCATCTTCTCTCCTTCAGTGATAGACAAAACTTGCATTAATTAACTTCTGCAGATGTGCCAATCCTTGACAAGCCTTTGACATTTTGAAACATGGCTTGTGGCTGTATTTTATTATTCCTTGCACATGCATGTAGTTCTTTTTAAAACAACACAGTAAAACAAATATTTTCAGATGAAGTTGTACAGCATGGTAAACAGATTTATTTTAGTGGCAAACAGAGCAACAGGGCTTGTGACTGATGGACAGGAAAGAGGCTACTGGAAATCTTTTTTTTTTTTTTTTTTTTTTTTTTTTCTGAGTCAACAACTGATGTATCCAGTGATATGATGAGTTCAGAGATGGAACAAAGTGACATGCAATTTGGCCAGTCATGCTTATAATTCAAGGTTTTGTCACAGATCACCTATGTCATTTGAATTTTATTAGACAACGTGAGTGGCCAAAGACAATTATAAACAAAACACGTGAAGTGTTTTGATTATGTGGACATCATTGTTATCAGACTATGCATAAGTCATCAGTCATTATCCCCTGTTAAATACATCACATGCCTGTGGTGTCAGAGGGCAAAGGTCAGGTATAGTGGGCAGCTGCAGAGGCAGGAGAATGCTGAAACACTGGAGGCTGGCTCAGCCAAACACCCATGTGTGCATGAAATTAGAGTGTCAACATCTGATTCATGCTGCTGGGGGGTGACTGTGAAACAAATTATGTCAGCGGGTGGCAGCAGCAAAATTCCACTGAGTAGCAGCAGATAGTGGTTAAAGGACCATGCCAGTAATTTTGCATGTTTAAACCCAATACTACTCGCATATATGTTATGTTACTGACAACTAATTTCCAAAACATAAAACTGTTATTTTAGTTTTTCTGTTATTTTGCCAAGTCCCCTAATCTTTCAAAATCTTTCAGGTGATACACCCACCTTAAAATTCAATGTTTTGCCTGCTAACAGGAAATATACGGTCATTTTTAACTTCTCGGTATAAAAGCTGTCTTCTCTTTGGACTTTATTCCCTGGCTTTGTTTTTCATGCACTCTGTGTTGGATTGGTTAAATTAAATTACTTGACAAAAAAGTAGACATCGTTTTTCTGATGGATTGCTTACCTCGAACGCCTTTCAAGTCTCTATAAGTTGATTTTAGTAGTGTACTGAATGAACTGAAACCCGTGGCAGTCTGGAAGGTTGGAAAAATTATTTATTTATTTAATATTTAATATTTATTGCTCCAGTAGTATGTTTTGGGAAATGCTTATCAGTAACATCATGTGTATGAGGGTTGTATATCTTGGGCTCAACATACAAAATCGCTGATATTGTCTTTGAAGTTAAAGTTATAGCAAGCTGTATTAAACTGGTTAAACTGTCAACCCAAAGGTCACCAGAATATATTCTAACTCATCCCAAAAATGGCTAATATGTATCGCTTCATCAGTGTAAACACAGAATGATTCTCAGCTCTCTAATGGAGGGTGTTACTATAATGAAGATCTAATGTCTCTGCTAAATGAGGTGATAATTATTTATCAAGATAAGGATGCTTATTCTCACAAGGAAAGATTTCCTACTAGGCGTTTAGCAGCATTAAAAACTACAATCTTTCAGCTCAGAATTCATGACCAGAGAGACAATTTTATATGCAGATGTCCTGCAAATTTAGCCTAATGTTAACTCAAGTGGGCAAACATTGCACATGCAGTAATGTATTAACAATAAATTTGATTGCAAATGCTCTTTCAGTGCCATTGCTGGCATGTTTCCCAGGTTCCATTTAAAATATTTAATGCTGCCTTTGTACATAGACAGGTTCCTTCTTATTGGCTCCCGAAGGTGTGAAATGTTGAGCGGGTTGAGACAAGGTGAGACAGACAATCAACAGTAAAACCATCCATCAAGCTTCAGGCACCAGCCCTGTCAACCTCCACCTCCAGCCACTACATATCACTCACCTACACGCCTTTCAGTTGCATTTTTGAACTGGCTTTAGAATGTGATTGCCTAACTTAACTTTTGTAAGTTTCAGATTTGATTATTCTGTTCACACGGACTACAATGACCATGTAAAATCCCACTGTGTTAATTACTAATAAATATATTGTTGTATTTCACTGTGTCAAATCTGGCATGCAGGACGGGTGTGTTCTGACAGCCAAAACATTTTGCTCTGTTCCAGCTTGTCTCGTCGCAAACGGTCGCCTATTTCTCATTCAACATTCAGTGATCTGTTGCACTGGTTAATTAGGTTTATTTTTAATTGCTGTGTTCAAAGAGTTAGAGTTTGACCAAATGCTTGTTCACACAGAACCTCAGTACGGGAAACCAAATAGTGCTCATACAAACAAGCTGCTTTAATGAAGGTACTTAACAGATTTGACATGAGAATGTTTTTGTTCTCAAGTGCCTTAGCTGTTAGGCGTTAGAACTGTAACAGATTCTGTGGATTTTAGCAGTCTGCTGTTTCCCCTTTTAAATGTGCAATGAAAAGCTGATTTATCACCTTTCTTTGGGATCTTATCGTACCCTCTCCAACCATAAACTAACACTTGCATGGGACTTCAAAGGTGCACGAGGTAGCAGAGGTGAGGAAAGGGCCTGCATCCACTCGGGGCCAGTTCCTTCCAGAGATGAGATGGAGCTGATTAGCAGGAGTGTGCTGCAGGGCCCCGTGGGGCAGCAGCTGGGGGAACACAGAGAGGTGTGAGCTCTGACAGCTCCTGTCTCTCCCCTCTGGATACTGCAGGGTCAGGGCGCCCTCAGTGGGCCCAGACTCCACGCTGGATAGGAAGTCAGCAGTAACTGCCATTCAGCCAGTGGGCTAGAAACAGAGGCAACAATAACCAGCCAAGAACACACAGCCCGTTTCCTCTTTGTCATGATGTGTTTGAGGAAGGATGCTACCTCCTCTCGAATAGAACAAAGCTGCAATAAAGTTCTCACAATCAGATACCGTTTTGCAGAAGTTGTTCATTCTAGTTTAGCCAGTTTACGCTGTGCACTTGGAAGCTTTTCCCATCCTGGGACTCGGGAAGGTCCAGATGGCTGCTTGTCATTGCATAACAAGGCTGCATTGTTTTGTTAATGTAACTTCATCTGTCTTTGATCTAATCTTATGTTGTCATGGCCAGTGTGAAAATCCCTATTAAGTGCATGATCCTGCACTGTGCTCATTGTGATTGTGATAATCTTCTACATTGAAATTCCACTTTGTTCCTTTGTTTCTTTGTTAGTGAACACAATGTGAGGTTAATTAGCAGCCACTGGTAACCTCTGTGTTCCTGCATACTTCATCACAGCTGAAGTGTACTCTTCACTGGGAAACAGGGCTAGTGGCACTCACCAGACTCATTCCAAACACACGGCCTGAGCCAGCTGAAAGTAAACAGAACACAAACACAGCACAGACTTAATCCCTTTCAGACTACACAGCCCCCAAAAGCATCAACTTCTACACATCATTAATCACTCTCATCATTGTTTCCCCGACTAAACTATAAATATACTATTAAACCAGCATATCTAAACAAAGATACAGGATAAAGTTGTAATGATCAACTTCACAAAACATTAAAAGGTTTACTTTATTGGTTATTGTCCAAAATGAGGTGACAGTGTAATTTTGTCTGCTGTAGAAGCTCTCTGCACAGCGCATTTATCTGCAATACCGCCCTTCCGCCACTTCAGATCTCCCCATTCCCTGGTGGTCTAATTTATGTTAAGTCACAAACCTCCCCTATGGCTGTTTTGAAATGCTCAGAATGGAGACTGTGTGCTCCAGGTTTATGCCAGCATCACAATCCCCTGTGTAATTGTTCTCTATGGGAAAGCACATCTCAGTGAAACCATCTGCGAGTCCATGGGGCAGTTTCCGAAGAATGAGTGGACTTCTTAGGGGGTTCCACTGCAATCCAGTTTCTCTTGTGAAGCAAGTAATTAATTCAAATCTCAGGAAGTCAATAGCCGCCTGGATCAGAGGCACGCAGCATACAGCTGTTGATACCTCCAAACACACTGCTTGTCTTCTCAGGAAGTCACCAAACAAAAAAAGGTTACAATGGGCGCATGCACCCTTACAGGATTTAGATAAGACAAATTTTAAACTGAGTCTGTGTGCTTTTATCATAAATCACACACTTCATTAATCTAAATAATAAAAGATGATGAGAATCACTGATACACTTGGGAGATGGGATTGTTTATGAATGATGTAACATACTGTCATTAAAGACGCTTTCAAGGTTCTCTGGTTCCTCTAGCTATAATTATTCCCCACTTTTCTTGAAATATAAAAGAAAAGGAAGAACAAAGAACAGAAGAACATCTTATCAAAATGTATGAGATTGTACTTCAAAATTATTTTCCTTATACTTTTCCCACTAATTAATGTTGACATTTCAGCTGCACGCAGAGCTAAGAAGCTTCAGCATGGCAGTTTTTGTGATGATACATAGAAAAAGTGGTTTCTCTGGGATTTTTAGGTCATTAAATTCATTAACAAAAACACAGAATGATGAAATATAATGAAAGAACAGGGGCAGCACTTTAAGAACCACAGATTGCGTGCTTGCTCCATCCATCTTGTCTGTGAACTGTAAAGTTGAGCAAAGAAGAATCAACCATTTGTGTGTTATTGAAGGTGACTGGCTTTCATTCACCTGCTTGATTACAGGATCATTTCAACAGACAACACTTGAAGATGCTGGACTCTGAGAGCGCTTTGGTCACCACCATTTCAGACATGAAATCTAATTGAAGATGTAAAGATGTAGTCTCTTCCACTTTTTGGACTGAGCTCAGCAGGAGAGGGGAGAAGGAGTGAAGGGGGGGGGGGNNNNAAAGTTCCCTCTCCTCTTCTTCTTCAGACAGGCTGGGTTGGGCTAAATGCCTCACTGGGCTGCTCCCTGCAGCTCATTGTTATCCAGCCCGTGGAGGAAGCCTCTGCTGTGTTTCCAGCCTGTGTCTGACAACAAGTGTAAATAAGGATCTAAATTACAAACTGAGGAATGCAAAGCCTGTGAGCTTCACAGGGCTCCGCTTAGCTCTAAACTGGCCACCTTAATGATGCTGTCAAAGGGAGCATGCAATTGTTCACTAATTTCTTTTCTTTGGCATCATTAGATGGCACTGTAGTGGACAAATCAAAAGAAGGGCCAGGGTGTGTGTGTGTGTGTGTGTGTGTGTGTGTGTGTGTCCTGTGGATTATTTGGCCTTGTTGTACAAAACATGTCAGTAAAATGTAGTTTTGCAAAGTGTACACATATCTCATTTAAAAACGTTTTCTCCACCACTGCAGTCTGTTATCATGGTTTTTGTATTCACAGTGAGCAGTTAGATGATGTCTCATGAACATGGTGTGATCACAGCACAGTGATTGCTGTGAATGAGAGTGTGTCTCGGCCCTGCAGCAGTGAAGGAGTTACAAGCGTTCTTTATTGCACATGTTGGGTGTATTGAGTTTTGGCAAATGTATACTTTGTTAAGGTCATGCTAGATTCACAGCTTTTCCTGTATTTCACACTTGATTTGAAGACTGGGATAGAGAAGAGTGATATGACAAATGCTACTATAAATCCAAAATTTGCTCCTGATGCTGTCATATTACTTTCTCCATGAGCAAAAGATAAACATTTTTGGTTGAATATGATTTGATTTGAAGATGTAACTGTGATTAAAACACAGTCCCCCAAAACATACTTCCACTTGACCTTTGACAGTTGGTAGTTACTTTTCGCTGCATGGAGTGTGTGCTGTGCAGCTTGACTGAGGGTCCTTGAGCTTACATGTTACGAGTCTTCCTCTTTCTGACACCCGCTCTAGTTGGAGATGCCGTTGTGCAGGGCTGGAAAGAGCTTGCCCCTGTGGCCACAAATCAGCGGGGAAAGCAAGCTTGTATCTTCAAAGGATGGGCTTCCCCCCATGATTTACAGCCCCCACAGAGACGAAGTTAGGCACGGCCACTGTCTCTGCACCTGGGCCTTTATCAAGCAGCCAGGATGAGCTCTTTGCAGAAGACATTCAAATGTACAAGGAGCAGATTAGGCTGACTCAATCTTCTTTTGCATGGCGAGAGAGAAAAAAGAAAGAGAACCGGCTGACTTCAAAAAGATCCCTTTCCCTCTGCTTCTTGAATGAGTGAAAGGGTTTGGGAATAAAAACAGCCTTGTGTATTCAAAGTGCTAATTCACAACTTATTCCTCTAATACACTCATGAAGCACTTTTAATTGTGTTAGTTCGCATTCCAAATACGTTTGTAGCTTTTAATTGGAGGTCTCTTTGAAATCATTGAAATGTATGACTTGTGAGGCCAACTTAAACAGCTCTCATGTGCTTGGCTGGTAGGGTGGCTACTTTTCATTCTCAGGCATGGGTGGATTTACTGAATGAAAATGACACTGAAATGGTTCTTATCCTCCAAATGTATTTGATGTGTTCCATCATCATGTAATCATCATTATAATTCCAATTTTTTTGGCTAAATTTCTAAACAGAAAGTTTTGGTCATTAATGGCGACTGAAAAATAGACTATTTGATTGATCCATTTGTGTCTTAATCTTTATTTCTGTAGATATCTGTTAAAAAATGTTTGCTAAGGCAGCCTAACTAATACAAAAGTGGTTTAATGAAATTTTGGTTTTAAAACACAGAGTAAACAGATTTCTTTTATTGGCCCCACCAAAGAGGTTATGCTTCCTTACTTCTGTTTCTTTGTTTGTTTATTTGCAGATTACTCAAAAAGTTCTGAACTGATTTTGATGAAAGCTAGTAGAAGGCTGGGGGCGGGCACAGCAACGGGAAGAATCCGTTAAATGGGTTAAAACCTGGATCCAGATCCAGAACAGATCTAGGAATTTAAAATAAATTCATTAACATGAGACATTAGAGTTTTTCAATATTTGTGGCAATGTCTTCAAAAGCAATACACCAATTCCAAAGAAAAAAAAACCTGACATATTTATCCTGTAATAGACTATCAATAGGTACAAGTTAGCCTGCCAGAAACATTTTAAAAACTACTATTACAAATAAAGCAATTAAGTAATATTATCATAGTTTCTTTCTGTTTATGACAGTATAATAGAACAAGGCAAATTTTGTTTGCACTTCTTTAGCCTTGGCGGAGGCATGCATCCTTATGAATAAGTTTGGTTATTGATGGTAAGATTCTATAGCTTGCCATCAATAAATAACTCTAGTATTCCTCTGAAGATTTTGCAAATGGGACAACAGAGAAGCAGACTTAAAGTTGGAATTTACATAACAAAATACTTAGTGCAAATAAGTGGCATGAAGCTATTAAATTTAAAAATATTATAATGCACAATGTGAACTGTACAAACTGGACGGCATGTTGTGTGTGTGTGTGTGTCCTGTGTGTGTGTCCTGTGGTTGGTGGGGGTGCAGCATATTTCTCTGTCAATCTTCACACATGTCCACAGTGTTCAATACACTTTGGCAACCTCAGCAGGATTCAGTTACTTCTTTCTCCCTGAATGAATTCTTTCTTAAGCCATTCTGCCTTCCTCTCCTGAATCATCCTTTAATCCAGAGAAAGGCCCAAGAACTGGCTGTCATTTAATGCTGCCACTGCCAGGACTCTCAGCTTAAATAAAGTCAGTGTAGCATGAATCTAATTCTGTGGATGTATGGCCGAGGATGGTGAATGTTGCGTTTTGGAGAGCCAGTCCTCCTCAAAACCTCCGTGCGAATGCCTGGCGACTGCACAGCTACCCACAGTGAAAGGACCACCCACTTAGGGTTGAGAGGGGATTTGAAGCTTCCCTGCCTGCTCATTCCTTCAGAAGCCTTTCTGATACTGTTTGTAGCTCATCCGATTGTGTTGCTCCTAACATTAGCCCATAGCTTTCTAAAGCAAGCAATGACTGTCCATCTTTCTTTTAGGATGTCCATGTCTATGTCAGAACATCTTAAAAAATGTATTGAGTGTATGTGTATATACTGTGTTAAATCTTGTCAAAATTAAAGGACCACATTGGTGATTTTGCATGTTTGAGCCCAATAAATACAACCCATGTTACATTACTGCAAACCATTTGCAAATCCAGACTGCTGTTTTCATTTGATTCCAGTACACTATTAAAAATTAACTTTTAGAGACTTGAAACGTGCTTGAGATAGGTAATTCTCACAGCGAACAAGAAGTCTGTTAATTTTTTTTTTTTTTTTTTNTTTTTTTTTTTTTTTTGTCGAAGTAATTTTAGCATTTCAACACAGATTCAACATGGAAATACACAGAATAAAATGTATGTCTCCACCCAGGAATATAGTCCCAGAAGAAGATTAAAAATTAAAATGACTGTGCCTTCTAGAATTAGCAGGTAAAACACTGAATTTTAAGGTGGGTGTATCACCTGAACATTTGATTTGGAAGATTAGGAAATTTGGCAAAATTATACAAAAACCAAAATAATTATAATTATATAAAATATAATTATAATTATATAAAAACTAAAATATGGTTTTATGTTTTGAAAAATGGTTTTCAGCAATATAACATGTCCATGGGTAGGATTTATTGGATTCAAACATGCAAAATCCATGATATGGTCCTTTAAGTTCATAATAAACAGAGACAAGTCAAATACTGACTTTTTCAGCTTTCCACATATATAGAGCAAATGCAATTTTGTAAAACAGAGGCAACAATTTTAACTCAGAAACAGTTTAATTCAGTTAAAATGCTAAGTAAATCTCAAAATGTTAGTGTTTCAGTTACACACGTGGTCTGAATTTCAACGATTTGTAGAGAACGTCCCAGGACTTCTCTTCTTTGAGGTCTTGTATATTTGGATTTCTCGCTTCACTGCTCCACCCCGATATGTTCATTTCCAACTGTCCATCTCCATTTACAACCTGTTTTTATCAACTTTTTTCACAAAGCACAACAAAACAGAGGGAGGGGAGCCTCCCTGCTTGTGGGGCTAACACAGCTCGGAACATTGTCCATGAACTTCTCCTCATCTCCATCCCCCAGTGTTATAGACAAACAATCCTTTCCATATGCAGTGGAAGGGGTCATGGCGTTAACAGAAGGAGGAATGCTTTGGGGAGAAAATATTGTTCAGCAATGACACAGAAGTAATTTGGGTCTCGCTGAGTGATTTCATCAGGGCCTTTTGTCGCCTCAAAGTGTTTGACCCAGAGGTCCCTGTCAGCCCTGCTGTTAATGGGAGCCAGAACAGAGTGACAGCCCAGAAACTAAAACATTTTACTACTAATAGTGGGCCTCCGGAGGCTTAGGCATAAATATTTAAGCTCTTCTCCCTTGTCCCAAATACTGGGGGGTCTCCATGATGCATTTATCTATAATGCCAGAAAAAGAGCAAATATATCCGCTGGATGCTACTAAAACAGCTTGCTGGTGTTTTGTTTTCACAAAAGTAAAACTTTTTAAATGAACAAGAGTGTAAGTTAACTAAAGTTGGCCAAAGTGATGAGTTTTTATGAACATTCATTCAGCCTTGCATGACTGTATAACCAAAAGTATTAACTTTTTACAAAAACTTTTCATCAGTGCAATGATTTCCTCCTGTTTGCCCAGAAAAGGTACTAGCATTTGCCTGTTTCTCAAAGTAAACTTCATTATAAAGGCGATGTGGCTTGTGAAGGTGGTCTGACGTGCCTTGAATGATGGTCTTCACAAACAAAGCTGTTACACAAGCCATCGAATTATCTCTGTCAAACTTTGGCGTAATCTGAACTGATCCTCTTAAAAATATTTAAATGAAAACATTTGCACATCAATGGGTTCCATGGCAATGCTGTGTGTATTCTTCTTTGGGGCGCCCCTTTAACGCTGAGCTTTAGAAAAGCACATCTCTTCTGTTGTGTTGACAAACAACAAAACAAACAATATTAAATGGAGGAGCTGAAGTTTTTCACATCGTTGATGGATAGAGGAATGTGAAAGGCTGGCAGAACATTAGCTGAATGAACACTTAAGTTTGAGACGTTGGTAATTATATGATCGCTGCTTGAGTTATGTGCTTTAATACGGGCGATAAGCAGAGTGAGAGCTTTTCAAAGAGATGACCAGTGCCATGAAAGTGAATCTAATGCCGGTGTTCACTCAGCTGCTTCATCACTACTTTATAGCAGAATATTATAGCTCTCCATAGTGAAACCTGTGAGGAGCAATTCGCCCCCTAGTGGCAGAAAATAAATAAGCCCGCATGAACTCCCTGCACAGATCTGAGGATCTCAAACCACTCAGATGGTTTCTGAATACATTATAACATAAACTCAGGCATTCTGGTTGTTGCAAACTGTTGCAACTAAATGTGATTATGTTTGTGAAAATATTAATGCTTCCGCGGTATTTCCTCTGCATTCTGGGAAATGGGCTATGTATTAATATAGCTTGTGGCTTAATTGGGTTCTGGATGGTAGATTAATTAATTTGTGGCTAATAGGCACAAACATGAGAAAACAAACTTCTTTACTTTAAGCTCAGGCTGTACATGGCATCTAAGTAAGTAATGTAAATTATGCAGAGTGTGTTGATTATTCTGACAAAGAGGTTTTTGTAAGAGGTGCTTTAAAAGATTACTCCTTCCTGGCATTTTATCAATTGTATACTTCCATTAATAAGTCATGCTGTATATCTGAATTATTTTCTGCATTGCTCAAACCAAAATTGTGTAGTGAGTCATGGCACAGAACTAATATAGCCCTTTTTACATACACACAGCATCAAAACATATAATATACTACATACACACTGCACTACAATTTGTTCAATGAACTGCTACAATTAGTATTCCAATTAGGAATCTGTGCAAAAGTGACAAATCTGTATATGATACTGTTGTAATACAAAAGTAACAGACTTTCAAATAAGACAGGACAATGTGTTTTACAGCACATTATCATTTTTGTGTCCTTTTAAGCTTTAATATGCAGTTTTGCCTGCAGTTTTTTGAGAAGGAACTGGATTTCTGATGCAATATCAAAAGGATGTGAGGTTCAGCTCAGCCTTGTAACTCTCCTGAAATCCATGCCTGTAACAGATAGCTTACAGAAACAGATCATCCTTAGTATAAAATGTGCTTTAATCAGCAGAACATCAATTAACAGCTGGAAATAAAATGTCACCTTGCCGTTTCAGCGAGAAGGGTCCTCCCCTCTAGCTTTCATTTGGAAAACTTTTGAATTCTTCTTTCTATTGAAAATTTCTGGTGGAACTGTGTACTAATGCCATTTTCATTCACTGGAGTTGTGCATTATATTTGTACAAGTTTAAAACTTAGACAGTTACAGCTAAATAAAAGTACCAGAAAATTTCAATATTCATATATTTCAAGCATGTTTTTCTAGCATTCTATAGTTAATGTTTATATTAGGAAATGAAGCAACCGAGACAGTCTTTGTAAAATTGGAAAGACTAGATTCAGAAATACCAGTATTACTGAAAAAAAGTTTGACTTTGACCCAAAGCTCAGCATCTTCAATGTCTGTCTTCACAGCTTCACAACTGAAAGTCACCCTTTGTTTCTCATCCTGGATTCTCTTTAGAAGTGATTGTGTTCATAGACTAACTTAACTGACACAGATGATTAGCTGAACGTGCAGACAATTGCCAGCATTTTATTATCAAAAAACACATCAATATAAATATTTCACTGTAATGTAAGACCGCTTCTTTTCCTGAGTATTCCAACCAAAATGGCATCAGATTCTGAATATGAGAGGTAGATCTGTGCAGCATATATCAGCAGGTCCTGCCTATGTGATAATTCTCCAAAGTTAAACAGCCATAAAAGGCTTGAGAACTCTGACCTTCACAATCTAACTAAGCAAGAGCAGCCAATGATGTGGAACAGACCCATCGCACCATTCACACGATGATAAACGACATTCCAGCTTTGCTAAAAAATAACTGTATGTCTTCAATGACATATATAGCACCAGCATTTCAATACGATCCCAATTTATTTTGCACTAAAATGGTTTATTGTCAGCTATAAAGCATATGCAGCAAGAGGCGGAAGGACGAGGCTGCTTCGCTGCAGCGAGTGTCTCAAAGGCACATTGTTCTCTGTGCAGCTCGGCAGCACATTTCAGTGATGCGCTCCACGAGAAGGCCGTAAAAACTATCAAAACTTATAAAGCTTATCATTAGTGTACCTCACCTCACTCATTCCTGCTACTTCACTCACAGTTAGCTGTTTTTCTTAGACGACTTTCCAGCAAACTTATGAAAAACTTGTGTCATGAGCGTGAATTTTGGCACAACGAAAAATAATTTCATCTCATCACACACACACACACACACACACACACACACACACACACACANGAAAAATAATTTCATCTCATCACACACACACACACACACACACACACACACATTGAATATACAGACAATACAAATGCTTAAGAAGCAGGATATGTCATTTTGTGTCACAAACGTATCATGGAGAATAAAATAGAAAAATGGCTTTGCTTGTCGCGAGGCTCTGTCATGATACTGGGTCATTTACAATCCTATAAGATATTCAGACACTGAGCAGATAAGCGAGTGATACATCTTTCACCATGCCTGCCCTTCACACTTGTCATAGCACCACAATAAACAGCATCCATAACAATTGAGCCCACAGAGGGAAAACCTCCAATATGCAGAAGAGCCTCGAGCTAGGGCACACTTTGCTAAGAAATAGATATGTTTTTCAAGTCCCGGTGAAAATATGAAAAACATTGTTCTCGTGGCACGCAATACATTCTCAGCAGGAATTTTAGTTTGCAGCAAATACACCTATAATTAATGAATCCTGCAGTGTTTAGTGAGAGCATTCTATTATTTGTATACTTGGTAGAGGAAATCTTTATGGGTATGTAATTAATCATAATTAAGAAGATTTTGACAAGAGCTTAGGGACAAAGCAGACAAAGCCCTCTTTCTGTATTCCCAAGGAGGGTGCTATGAAATGGATGGGAGAGGTGTGTAGGCAGCTAATGAGATACATTTCCAGTTGGGCTTGTTATGATCATTGGTTTCCTCTGTGTTAAGGGAGATCATTGAGGGTTACAAACCACTGGCTGGAGATAGGAGGACAAACGCCTCCTTGTTTCTCTAAACCTCCTCCTTAGATCTATTACAGTGCACTTCACAAGGCTAAGTACCATTTAATTTAGTCGCCCTCCCATATTTATCTTCCGCTTGTGATTTATGGGGTTTGAATATATGCGGTGGAAATGTAGGATATGTTTTTACTGTGTTAGTCTGCAGAATTTCATGCTTTCCCGACTCTTCTTTCCTTTGATTAATCATTAACTAAATCATTAATATATGTCATAACAATTATTTTTGTGTATGTGTGGTTTCTCATGGGAGATTCAAAATTAAACATGGCTGCATATATACTGTACGATTCATCTAAAGGCTCATGCAGTGTAGTAAAAAAAAGCAAAAAAAAAACAAACAAATTGATTACACAGCATTTACAAATTCCATAACAATTGCAACTTGAAGGCTCACTAGGGCGCATACCTCCACCAAGCAGCTAAACAAACTGCAGCAAAATTTGTCTTGTTCTAATGACACACTTATCTAAAGAGAAGAAACAACTACCATAATATGTTTTTTACATCTATCTCTGTAACTATTAAAGATATGTCAAAACTCTCATCACAGCTGTACATTAGTGGGTTTTGCATGTTTCCATCCTATTCATACAGTACATTGATCAAAACATATATTTTCATCCACCACATCAGATCCTTTATCTGCATCTGGACCAAACTGCACCCATTGATAGTGTGATAAATATATGTTTTTGTTTTGTTTTTTTTTCAGTGAGAAAAATTTGACAAAAATATCCAAAAAACACCCTACCTCACAATGCTGCTAAATTATTTTTTAAATTACTAGATCCACCCGAGTCCAGATCTGCACCAAAATTTAACAGGTTCCTTTCCTGGACTATGCCCTATCCTTCTACCAAGCTTATGCAAAATTGGGTTTTATCGTTTGAGTAATTCTCTAATAAATAAATAAATAAATAAATAAATAAATAAATGAAGAGATGCAAGTGATTCATAGTAGAAGTAAATAATTGACGATTATTTACAATTATTGAGACTTACTTCAGTGTTGCTGATTTAAGGGGCTTATAATATAGAAATACAAGCATGCTCTGTTGTACTTTGTTGTGACCAGACCCGGACTCATGAAATATGGAAGAAGAAATGTGAACTTATGAAATGGACTTGCAATGTGCACGGCAGCATGTGCAAAGCCTGCACATCCTGCCGTGCACATCAATCTTCACTCACACCTCATCTACAGGAAACTGCTAACACCGGAAAACACAGACACACACTGCACGCTCAACCGCCTGACCCACCATAAATGGCAGAAAGTCTAACATGGCAGGGGTCTGTTAAAGTGTTAACCACAATGTTAAAGGTTAGTGAGACCTGAAACTGATAACACATGAACGTTGTGTGATGGAATGACAGGTGCAGAAGAAAGTATCAGACTGAAGAAACACTGAACAGCTTATTAGGAAACCATAGGCGGGGCTAACACCTGTGTTTTCAGTTGTCTTTTTGCAGACAACATTGCTAATAATTTATATGAGTTCAAAGCCATGCTTACATGTTACACATGTCCTGTGTGGATATAGAGTATAAAAACAGGGAATCTCTGTTAGTCGAAGAGCCATCTTCTCGACTTGCTGGGGACACCCCTGTTCGTCTGGGCCTGGTCTGAGGATGAATCTTTCCTTCTTTACTTAGTCATGTAAATTCTTTCTCTTTGAAATTTGAACTGCTAAAATAGATTGCAATGGAGATTTTGATTTAAAGAATTCTACGCTATCTACCATTTATTTTGCAAATTAAAAAAACATTTTCAACCTGCTTTTGACATCTTACAACATTTATTGCATTATTTCAGTTTTTAATTTTTATTTTGATAAAGTTGATTCATTGCATTTTTCCTATAGATTACGTGCTTGCTAATATTTTAAACATTTATCATCACTCATTGTTGGTTATCATATATACCACATTCATATTTTGCATATGCATTTTGTTGCATTAAATTGTTCATTGATTGATTACTGATTACAGTTGATTGAAGGTCCAGATCACATTTGATTTATATTGTTTTGCTACTTGGAGAGGTTTTGCTCATATATATATAGATATATATAGATATATATCTATCTATATATATATATCTATATAGATATATATATATATATATTTTTTTTTTAATTTCCGGTGTAAAAGTTTATCATGTTTCTAATCTGAATTAAAACATATTGAAAATTCCCCAAAACATTGTTTGTTTTTTTTTTCCATCATACTTACAAGTAAAAATAAGGTGCTAACAGAGAGAAACAGCAATAAGACAAGGGTGAGTGACCTTACATTGTGGAAAGTGTCAGAGTGACACTAGCTTGTCAGCACCTCTGTGTGCGTGTGTGTGTGTGTGTGTGTGTGTGTGTGTGTGTGTGTTAAAGGTGGAGAGTGCTGACTGTTTGATCACACTCCTGAGACAAAGTCACTCTCTTTAAAGTCCAGAGAGTGTGAGAGACACCCGGGTGATGAACGATCTCACCTCTGAGTCCACCTCTCTAATTTTCTTTTTGGAAATGAAATGACCTCGCCTGGGTAGATGTGTATCTTCGCTGCGCTGTTCGTTAATTACTCTTCACAAGCAGTGTTGAGAAAGTGGATGACACAGTGAGCATACCATCTGCAGCAGCTGCTTACTGGAGGCTAAAGCCCCAAGAGCACACATAGTGTTCTGACACTGGCATTCCTCACTCTGTGCTGCAAAAACACCTCAGGTTGAATAATTTAGCCGTTGCCCCTGCATGAGTCGCTAGCTGTCATCCACAAAGACAGCTCGAGGAGGAATTACTGCAGGGTAACACGGCTTACACATGTTCAGTTTGGTTTGGATGCTAATAAAAAAGAAATGTGGGTTCAAAATTATGGTATCACTTAGTATCTTCTCAGACATGTGAAGGTCAATAAAACAGGAATGCGATACTTCCTGTAATGAGCAGTATCCCACTAAAAAGACTCTTACGAGCACTAGCGAGTGATTTGTTGAGTGATTGGGAGAGCTGTCCCACTTGGCGATGAGCGGAATTGTGTTTGATTTCATAAATAATTGCAGTCATCGGGGACACACATTGTTTTAGGCTTAACTGTGTTGTTTACCCATGCCACATGTCTGAGGGAAAGACACTGTTGTGGGTACACACTACCCTCAAGGAGTTTGTGCGAATCTTACCCAGGGCCTACAGTTGGCAAGCATTTTAAAGGCTTTTCCAGTGAGTCTGTGTGTGTGCATGTGTGTATTAGTGTAATGGAGAGAGAGAACTTAAAAGGGGAGAGAAAAACAACATGCATCTAATACTTGAGGTATTTAGGCTAAGCTGTAAGCAAACACATCCGTAGTTAATGAGGCCTGGCATATGGAGTGATGATTAGAATTCATCACTGTTGCTGCAGTTTGCTCCTGTTGGGTGGATTGTTATCCTCTATCACTTAGACAGCCATAAAGACAAGTTTAAAATAAAGTGTAATGCGTTAATAAATTAACATGCAAACGTGGGCAAAGAGAAAGTTGAACAAAAAGGTGATTGATTGTTCCCTTGTTGCCTTCCTGTCAGTTCGGTTTCTATCAGCAAAGGATACATGAAAGATAGAAACCATTGATGCCTCTGGCTCAAATCCCACTTTGCACTCACAAATGTAGAAATTCTTCCAAAATAACAAAAAAGCAAGAACTTTTCCCCTCCTCATGACCCCAAGAGCTTTCACAACAAGAGGATTTTTTTGGGGGGAAGAGGTGTAGTGCTCACTTGTGATGAAGTCTCTGTGGTGGACTAGAATGTGTGTGAGTGAGTGTATTTTTTGCATGTATACGTGTATGTCTGTGTGTGCTAAAGAGTGTGCCTTTCAGCGCTAAAGAGCGCTGAAAGGCAGAAGAGACGGCTGGGAGTGTAGTGATGTTTGTGCTTCCTCGGCTTGTGTTGGATGCAGAGATGAAAGGCAGTTAAGGTGGAGGTGTGAGTGCAGGTGCTTGAATCTTTATCTGAGTGTCTCCCTTTGCAGGAGTGAGGTGTGTTGTGTTATACTGGAGTGTCCCTATTATGAGCTCAAATGTCCCAGTCACCCCTGCAATAAAGCAGCATGGTGCCAATTAGGACGGAACCAGCAAACATATGCCTCTCTGAAAAATCCTGATGAAAGTGCATATTGATGTCATAAATTAGAAAAGCACAATAGATTGTTGGGTGTTTGTGTGTAAATGTTTAATTAACCTGCTTGCCTACATCACTGCTGCGCTTTGCAGCTGAGGAATCAATCTACTTAGCAACCCATTTAACAATACACGCTCTGCCTTGTATGACACATTCACTGGGGACAGCGGAGCAGTTGTTAATGTCTTCAAATTAACAAAGCCATTAACCCAAGTGATAATAGTCGATTTCATGTGAATGCGCCAGTTGTCCAAGAATAATAACTCTCTATGCAAAAACCCAAGTCTAATTTTCTTTATGGCGTCAGGTGAATTACCTGTATTTTAATGGTGGAAGACTCCTTTAAATCAGGATGCTAATGCTCAAGGATTTCTTCAGACCAGTTTTGAATAAAAAAAGGAAGTATGGAATAGAAGTGTTCATAACATGAATAGTTGTATTATTCCACTGCATTGCCATTTACTGTTCACTCTCATTAATTTAAATATTGAGCCAATACGTCAATATTTGTGAATATTGTGGATGCAGCAATCTGAAGATTTTAATATCTATTAAAAACTGATGGTTTAGATATTGGGTTTAGCCTAATATTTATACAACCCCCATACATCTTACATTACTGACAACCATTTCCCAAAACATATTACAGGAGTGGTAAATATCAGATTTTTTTTTTTTTTTTTTTTTTTCTCTGGACTGCCATTGGTTTCAATTCATTCCAGTACAAGTCATTATGGTCCCATACAACACAGAGCTGTGCAGAAGATAATGGAATATAGTCTCAGGAGAAGATGGCTTTCACCAAGAAATTAAAGACAACCACCCGTTCTATAATCATAATCATTAGCAGGCGAAACATTGATTTTTAAGGTGGGTGTATCATCTGAACATTTGATTTCGAAAGATTTGGCGATTTGGAAATATAACCAGAAAACTAAAATACGGCTTTATGTTTTGGAAAATGGTTGTCAGTAACATCTGCAGTATTGTAGTATTTATTGGACTTAAACATGCAAAATCACAATATGGCCCTTTAAATTCTTCATTGTCTGTTTTTTAGGTTCGACAGTAATGCGGAGTGAGCGGTGTTTGTCTGCACCTCCTCCCTTCACAGAGATCATAGAACACAAAGGGGCCATGATGACCCAGTCCCACAGGAGCCTGCTGTTTTGCCTGCAAGGTAAAGATCTGGATGCAGAAGAGTTTTTGATTTAATCACTGAGCGCTACAGTGCACAGTGTGTACTTGGAGGAGATGGCAATTATAACGCCCGTGTCGGCCTGCTGTCCTGCCTGTGTGGTGGTGTATTCCCTGGGGCGTTACAGGGAGATGGTGACGGGGGTGCTGCTACCATGAAAGAGAGCAGAATCCCCTCGCAGATGCACACCAATAAGAGCCAATGAAGAGCTGGATCGCCGGGGTGTGTCACGCTTAGTTAGTGCCTCCTTTTGAATAGAGTAAAGATCTCCAAACAAGGTACAGGGTATTTCTGTTTTCTATTGTGTGTACTTTTCTGCCAACCCAGAAAATCCAAGTAGCACATTGACCCACTTTACCTTTCTGCTTCAAATCCATCGGATTACACAACTTTACACAAATTTCCCTTAATCTTTATATTAATGTCATTCTCACAGTACAGATTTATAGCACCCTTTTGACTGCATTGTTTATACTACGAGGAGAGGATACCATGTTATGATATAATATTGATATTTCCATAAATAAGTACTACTGCCATCTCTCTCTCTCTCTCTCTCTCTCTCTCTCTCTCTCTCTCTCTCTCTCTCCTTCCCTCTCTCTCTCACACACCACATCCCTCAGACTTTACTGAGAGGAACTAGCTCAACAACTTTTCATATTGGATCAATCCTACAAGGAATATTGTTGTTTATTGGCAAACATCCTGACGCATCATCATACACAATGAAGCACACATGAATATTTAATAATCCTCTCATACAAAATATTCACTTGCGCTGGAATGGTGTTTACTCCCCTGCAGACATGCACACTAAGGATAACCTCTGCTGTTTAGAGGAGCTCTGCGTCTCACTCCTCTGTTGCCGAATAGCGAGAAGATGCAAGAGACACAGTAACAACATAAAAGCTGCAAGAAATAGATCAGCAAATATATAGCTGCGCTGTTTAAAGAGTGGCTCAAAAAACACTGGATTGCATTTGGGAAGCAAATGGAAAGTAGTGCAGTGCAGCCAAAAAGTGCCAATGAAGAGATGGAGGCTCTCAGGTACATATGAGATGACAATGAGCTTAATGTGACTTTTGGCATTTAGCAAACAATTCAGGTACAGATGATACAATCAAACTATTAAAAGAAGATTTTTTTTAGTTTCTTTTTCTTTTTGAAAAATCATTTCTTCAAATTTTATTACAGTTTTCAATTACATTCATTTGAGTTTCTCTGCACATATTCTGCTAACCTTATCTCTTGTGTTTAGTTAAAGGCAACAGCAATTAACACATTAGGATTAAATTTGATTTTATTGGCTCCACAGATTTATTCTTTTCCTAATTTATGATCACATTTGTTTTCAATCCTTTCCTTTTTCTCAAGGTTCAAGGTCACATGAGAACATAAATTATGTTTGTGAAGATGTGTTGTTAATATGACTGTTACTTTTGAGCTCAGTTTTATTAATGCTATCACCTCTGGTTTAGACTAAAACCAACAGACTTACGAGTAGATTTTGGATACCTTCGTGAATGTAAGCAGTGGGATCCTGAAGACAGTGTACAGCTGAATATCGAGCTGGTGACTGACTAACTGATGGAAGATGGTGCAGCCCTGGGGAGACGTCTTTGTGGGTGAAATGACACTCCCCTTCTCCCCTTGTAACTATCTCGGAAGTCAGTGCGATCAGACTGTCAAACTCAGAGCTCGCTTTCCGCATTTCTTTCATTTTCCCCCTCTCTGCATTCAAAATCATCCCCACAGCCTACAGCTACGAGTGCAGACTTTTAGTGCGCGTCCGCTCTAGACAGGAAGCGTGGGGGACGGCGCGGATCCTGGGCCACCCTCACCAGGGAAAGTGACAGCCTGGATAATTGGCACTAATCAAGTGACTGCTTGTATTGAGAGAATGTCGCTATCTGCACAGAGAGAGGAATTGCACTGACCCGCTGAGGTAGCGCCCGAGGCCTTTACTCTCTTACAATAGCATCTGTCAATCTACAGCGTAACAGTCATCTACCAGCACCGTCCCTCTTTGGTCAGTATGCAAAAAAAGAAGAAAGTCAGAGTGATCGAGAAAGAAAACGAGAGGGGGGGGAAGGTTGGTACGAGGAGAGATGTTTCATGAAAACTGGTATCTTTTGAGAGCATACTGCATTATTCTTTTTTATAATTTCTCTCTCAGCTACTGCTTTGAATTACAGAGGACTTTTTTGTCAAGAGCAAGAAGAAGATGAATCAAAAATTCATCTGAAGATGTTCTGCATCGGGTGAGGCAAAGATACCTCTGCTGGAACCAACATTTGCAAAAGTTCTATCTCCTTAAGCAATTATTAGCGGTGATAGTTTGACATGTACAAGAGTTGTCAACAACTGACTTTAAACAAAGTACAAAGCAGAAGTAAACAGTGCCGTGGGCAAAATTAACTTGGGGGACGAGCCACTTCATGAATTATAAATGGCTATCTATTACTGCAGTGAGTGGTACTACCAGGAGGCTTCATTCTCTGGAATAGACTAACCTATTTTCAACACATCTGAAAGTCAAGTGACAGTAAGCACTAAAGAATGCATTTCAGGGAAAAAATGAGCCTGTTATTTAGTAAACGAGTTGTGTAATTTCTAAATTGTAGCAAACTAACCATGGAATACCCTCAGGGCTTTGTGTCATCTGTTATACACGTTTGCCTACTAACAGCCATTCACTTGCAAATTAATTCCCTTCACCAAGCACATTTTAATCCATCTAATTAGCAAAGTGGCCTGTACATAAAAGCCTATGTTTTATCTTTTTAATCCTCGCCTTCCTGATGCCGCCTGGAAATAATTGAAATGATGTCAGATCAGATTATATCGAGTGAAATGATTTTGATTTTGATGAACTGGACTGGGACTTTAGATTGTCCTCTGTAGATGTTTGCTGTGTTTCTGTATAACTCAACACGGTTTGCATTGCTGAAGATACAAAGTTTGAACTCATCAATGAAAAATAATAATAAAAAAAAAACCTCCACAGGTTCAGAGCGTTTCCTCTTTACATACCTTCAGAGTATTTCTCTTGTCATAATTCTCAAGATGGAAATGCAGCACATCTACTGACCTGGGATGACAAAGATGAGGGATTAGAGAAGCTCCCAGTTGCAGCTGTGTTAGAGCCACGAGGAGTATGGCTGGTCAACATTGATAAAAGACGGCAGCGTGTCCTAACGAGGGACTTGAGCCTGATTCTGCCTGCTGGGCTTCATCTCACAGGTGCTGAGACGTCTGGATTGGCACCTCTCAGGATTCGCTCTTCTAACCACTTGAGAACAATGTAGACTGAACTGCTGAGACTCCCTGTACACCATCAGAAAAATAGATGCTGAAAGTTAATTAAACAGCACTGTGACGAGAATTTTAGAGTCACAACACAATTTTACCTTAGAATATGTATATTACTAGCAAATTAGTTTTGCCTTTTTGTTCCACTTGACGTACAGTATTGAGACAAAACTTGTTAAATCTCGAAGGAGATGGGCAAGACAATGTCAGTTTCAGCTCCTGTCAGATAAGAAGAAAAAAATGATAAAGATGCAGTGGGCACATGATGCATAAAACTGCTGAAAGCTGAGAATACTTTCCTCTGACTGTCAGTACACATACACAAAAGATACCATTTGCTTTTCCAACCCCACATTCCCATTTCCATTCTTTTTTGTAATTTGTGAGTCTTTGCACAATATGTAAACCTCTGCCTCATCTTCAAAAGACCAGTAAATACAATTTTTTTTTTTTTTTTTTTTTAACCACTGGAAATAAATACATACCTGAATACAATAAGAAAACAACACTCTGATCTAGCTCTACAATGATTGACAGGTGTACGGGATCCAAACAAAGCCTCACACATTAATTGTACCTGCTGTTAAAGGATGTTAACCAATATATATTCAGTGCTCTTTTTAGACTCAGTTCTGAGGAGTCACTCTTCAAGCATGGCGGTGTTAGCGAGCTGCACCGCCGTGGATTTCAGGAGACTTGAAATACCTTTTTGAGTCAGAGCGTCACTGCAGAACAACATTCCCCGCTAGCTGTTTATTGGCAACAAAATAAACTAAAATAACTTCAGTTTGTTTTGAATTGAAAGTCTTCTTAAATGAAAATAAACACTGCTGCAGCTATGTGCACCAGAATTTGCTTTCCACAAATGAAATAGATTTACATTGTATTCTTATCCAAGCAATATTTCATTTTTAATATTTGATTTTATTGTTTTGACAAGGTCCAGAATTATGTATCAGCATTGACATATGAAGGCCATTGTGCTTTGTAGTATCTGACATTTGATTAAAGTCTTCAGTTAAAAGTCTCTATGCTAATCTGAAGATAACATATGAATTTGGTATAGAAAGTAGCTGTGAACACAACACTGCATAACATTACCAAGGTGGAGTAACTTCTGTTGACTCATAATTGTCCAACATGCCTGGGAGATACACAGATGAGCTCACAGAAGTCCAAAATCTTGGCTCTTGTTTTGCATAATGCTCAGCTTTGCATGGAAGCATCTTCAGATCTTTCAGTGTCTCCAAGTCATTTTGTTTATCATTCAAATGAAAACCTTGTTCCATTATCCATGAGGGAGTGGGACTAACGTGTTAATGTCCCGTACTGACAGCAAGCCACCCATCCGTGTCACAGATGAAGGGAGACAAAAGACAGACAGAGGGCAGCAAAACAGGTAATTATCTCATACCTACAATATGATAGGAGGACTCCCCTAAGCATTCATATTTCTCTATATAATTAGGCCAAGCATGCCACGGTCTGGAGATGTGTTTGAGGACTTCAAGTCTTTGGTGAAATCTGAGGTGTCAAACAGATGAAGGGACCACAGCACTCATGCCCTTCGCTCTGCGTTGTTTATGCTGCATGCAGAAAAGCTTCTTCTAATAGGGATCCATGCCTTCATGTTGCTCTGTGCGATTGATTATTTAGTGGAAAATTTCCACAGCACAAATCAGTGTGAAGCCAGCAAGTAAAGTCAAATAACAAGGGAGAGTGCAGGTCTGAGGGAGGGAAAGATCTCAAGATCTTTTTGAAGCGAGTCAGAGTAGCCAAAGGCGAGTAGATCTTCATGCTTTCATATCCCCTTTTTAATATTTCTCCCCATTTTAATGATGTGCTTCCTATCCTTGAGTAAAGTTCTTCATAGCCAGTCATTTTGCCAGAGAGGATTTTTCTCTTTGAAATAAAATGTAAGTATATATTTAGTCTCCTAGTTTAGAAATTTACAGGCCGAGGCAGAAATTCAAATTTGTGCTTTAATGAATAACTGTATTGACGGTTGTCTGGCTATTGCCAAAATATTAACAATATATTAATAAACAATGTTTAAGTTCCGCTCTAAGACTTCCTGGAGGAATACAAGGCTTCAAATTGAGAAATGAACAAAAATAATTTATATGACACTCCATCATCTGCTGTTGATATCAAAATGAGAGTAAAAGAGAACAGACAGGATTGTATTTGTGTATGATGATGTGTAGGTAGCCATGTATATATTGGGACTTTACATAAGGAAAGTTCAAATATTGATGGTGAAACTTCCCAACAAAAGATACAATAAAATCCAAAGCAGAAACTGCAGGCAGCTGTCGTTACAACACCTCTAAGAGTTTGAGGCTCAGATATCAAAGCCTTCCTTTTGATACAGCTAGTCTCGCAGAGGTTCTGCTCTCCTTTAAACATGTCTATAATGAAGGCATCTCATCGCATTCTGTCCGACTCAATTACCAACTAGAGCCTTGTACTTCCAGCCACAGCCCCTAAGGCCGACTAAATATACCTGCATCTCTCTCCACCAGTAAAGACACAGGCTGCACTTAAAAGGACACGTAGGCAGTGAAGGTAGCAAATATGTAAAAGCCATTTCATATTCTCAATATTCATGTTCTTCAATAATGAAATGAAGAAGAGTGAATGAGAATCAAAACATGAACACTGGCTAAACTATAATAAAAACAGACTAGATATTTACTGCTATGAAAGCCTTTGTGTTATTTATAAAATGTATAAATGCAATCTGAGCACAAGGCAAAGAGAAACTTCATGTACAGGACTGATACAGCATGATTAATCAAGGTGAATTGTTTTATAAGCTTTTCACAAACTTACTTGTAGTTTTACAGTTTAACAATGGAGGGTTTAAAGTTATTGTTCAATGTATTGTGTTGTATTATCAACTTTCAGGCACAGATACTGATAGGGAAATATGTATAGAATGTTTCCCCTCCCTACTCTTAAAGCAGAGATAGCCACTGAAAAAGTGCTGGTTCAGTCTCTGTCTCTGGGCGTAGCTTTGATCAATCCCACCTCAAGACTTATCCTGGAGGGAGAGCTGCTCTTCTATTCTCTAATCACACTTCCTGTCTTTGTCTTTATGTGGTTTAGACAAACGTCAGATAGAAGCACAGGAACAGATTTGCCCTGAGAACTTGGAGAATAAAGCCTCTGGTTGCACTGCGGCTCGCCAGCTCATGAATATTTCCACTGTTTTGGAGTGGAGGATTTCAACCCATTGCTACTTTGAGAGAAAGATAAAGTCTTGTGGAGTTCAAGATGCCAGAGTAAATGTTCTGCATGTCACCTGACTATGGTGGATAGTGTATTTTAGCTGTTTGTTGATGAAGGGAGATGTAGAGGTCACATGTTAGCTCCAGCCGGCTTTACTCAGAGCCACAATGCTAGGACAACTGGCAAAGAAGACGCCCAAGTCCTGAAATGGTTAACAAAATAATTTCACATGCACAGCATATTCTTTGGGCTCAGGCAATATTGCTCTGCCTGCCACCAGTGGCACTTTTCACCAAGAAATGCGCTTTGAGTTTGTCAAGCAAGTGCAGAAAAGACCATTTCTGCCAGAAGCCAAAGAGAATGAAAAGAAATAGACAAAATTCCCTTTTCTTTTTTTCAGGGGAGCTGAAGGCGATGAAAACCATCTTGTTTTCTATTTTTGAACTCATTTCCATATCCATGGCCACCTGAGGGAGGTCAGGCAGCTCTGGCCAACTTCCTCACAGGGAGAGAGACTAACAGTGACAGGGACACAAACCAAACCAGTCCACCAAATCCCATCCTGTCCAACACCCACGCCAGTCATTATCCTCACTGGCACCAGTGAGACGCTCACATGGATAGGGAAATTCATCTATATAAAACAGAAAACGACAAAATTATTTTTCCCTTTACTTCTTTCTGTTTTCTTCTGCTTCAAAGCCTGCAACTCTCTGCTGTGCCCCAGGGTTAATTAACATGAACCAAACAGTGAATGATCAGAGAGAATAGGAAATCTCCAAAGGTTAAGTGTCACATGGGAAACGTGTTGTCAGAAGAAGAAGGTTTTACTTCAGCGTGTTCAAAGTCAAATGAGAGAGCAGTGATGTAGAGAAAAGAAATTTGTAGACACCTTTCCAAAACTTTGTATTCCTCCTGTCAGAGATGACAGAGCTTCATACTTCAAACTCTGTAATTCCATGACATTCCGAGGGGGGGGGGGNGGGGGGGAAGAAACTACAGTTTTCTGTAATTTGGCAGTCTTTTACTGTAATGGATTTACTCTTTTTGTGTATCACTGTAATTCCCTTTAGAGAAGTCTACACAACACAGTGTACACAACACAACACAACACAGTTCCATGTGCAAAATGTTATGGAAAAAAAATACACAAATCACCAACTTAATCACTGCTTTTAAAGACCTACTCATTGAAATTGTGTCTCCTCTCAGTTTATCCCTGGAGGGAAAAAAAGAAAATGACTTCATGATCCACAGATACCCTGGATGGCATGTCTTGCAGGTGAAACAGTGTGATTTGTCTCTGCAATAATTAACATGGGCTCCTCTTCTTTCCCTGTGGCTTGTCGCTGACATTTAGTTCATGCTTGAGTGTCTGTCTAGCTGATTTCAATGTCTTGCATGAAGGTGAGGCTGTGTGTGTGTGTGTGTGTGTGTGTGTGTGTGTGTAGGGTCCAGTGGCCAGTCTGACAAGGACACTGGTGACAGGGCCTGCCTTCAAGAGATGGGATTAAGCATCATGACAATATGGATTAAAGCCCCTCTCAATCCATCCCAAAGCTACAACAGGTTAGATGATGAAAGCCAAATGCTGGAACACAAGCCTTGTTAGAGTGTTTGTGTTCTTGCAAAATTGCATTAAGTAAAGGGCCGTATCTCACTCGCTTCTGAATACATATTTTTGACGAATTCTCATATTAATCACACCAATCTCTGCACGTTTTCTTTGCCCTGACACATAATATTGATTTACACCTTGCTCCAAGGATGAAAACATCTCAGATTGGTCACCTCATCCATTGCTGTTGCAACAAGCCTTATTTTACTTTATTACATTATGTATGCAGGCTTGAGTATGGATAATGGATGAATCTAAAGCAAAGCAGTTTAATTACCCACCATCATTCTGTCTTACCAAGCTGAGGAGCCCACATCTTATTAGCCATGGTGTAAATAAACATTAATATGCCACCCTGATAAAAACTGTCCTCCCCCTAGATCTTGGTATATTATCATCATCGCTGCAAAGTACACACACCCAAACTGATCCAGTGGCATGTGCAAACAACATAAGAGCTGCTGAAGCAGGGCCAGACTATTACAACCACTTCACAGAAAATTATCATTAGTGCATCTGGCTGGAGGCCACAAAGCCCTATCAAAAGATTAAACTGTACACACACAAGACATCTGTGTGCACACAGTGCACATACATGCATCATGTATCACATAAACTGGTGTTTTCATAATCTATAGTCAAAAATTTGATCAAATCGAGTGGATGACAACAGCCTTAGTAAGCCTGGGTCTTTGTTAGAAAATTCACTTTTGCACATTTGGCAGAGTGCTAGGGTAGCGAGTGGCAGAATAGGCACAGGGGATGCGTGCCGTCTCTGAGGGCCTACTGAAGGAGACAGTGGATACAGATAGAAAGAAGGTAGGCTAACCAGCCAAGGGGTAATCTCATCCCTTCAGCACAGGCAATAGAGAGGAAGCTTCAAGCAAAGAGAAAACTCAGCATCAATCGAGCCCTGAGCATCGAATACTGCTGATCTGATAAAGTGTAAAAGTCTGGTTATGTCTCCAGGCTTTTTTTTTTTTTTTTAANTTTTTTTTTTTTTTTTAACAAACTGGATTGTGATTGGTATCAAACATAATCAATTTCACAAAGAATGATGATATTAATAACGCAAGATAATAAAAGAAATTGTCATCAGTGAATGTAGAAACTATTGCACTTTTGAAGTTGGACAGACAAGCTGAAGTGCTGAAACTGGAAGGAAAGCTTTTATCTATAATGTTTTCAGCTGCTCAAGATATCAGAGGTTGAACTCTTCTAAAATCTGGTGCATGTATAAAATGCTATTTTATAAACTTCTCACTATGTCTTTTTGTCTGTGGATGAAGTGGAGACAGCCTTTATTCTGCTTCCTTGTTTCAATCACTGTATGATTGTACAAAGGATGCAGCACAAGGGAATGATGGGTACAACCCTCATCCGTCTGTGCTGTTGTCTCATTTTTGAGCCTCATGAAAGGAAGCGGCCCTGACGATGCCAGAGGCGGTGGATCCAGGTCTGCGATCTGAGCACAGAAACAGCAGCAGAGCAGTTCTTCAGAAGGAGCTGTCCTTCAGTGTGGTGCCAAGTCTCCCTGGGGCAGCAGCATAAGACACAGCCTCTTATTTACCATATACAGGATCTCTGTGTGCCCTTAATGAGCCAGGATATTCAGCATCACAGAGACAAAAGGCCACGCTTTCATCGAAGACGCTGTGATTTTGCTGAATTAAATAATCATAATTAACAAAATATTAATCAAACTGTGGCTCCATCGGCTCTGTAGTTGTGTTGAGGGAGCAGGTCTTCCAGCTTAGCCTGCAGGAGTTCTCATTTAGAGTAAGTCTGTGACCCACAGAGCTACAGGCAAACATCACACGCAAACACACACATATGCATGCACACAATTAAAAGCGGACCTTTATTGCCTACTAGTCTATAATTAAACACCCTATGGTGCTCTGCTCAAAAATATTGAGTTGGGTTCAGATGTGTCAAGGAAAGAGGGATAAAAAATAAACGTAAGGATGCTATTGGCTCTCTACGAGTTCTGTTCAATGCACTGATGAATTAGTAAAAAGCACAAACTAATACCTTCCCAGTGTGCAGTTGGTGTGTCTGGCAGGCCGGCAGCAGCTATACAGCTGCACTGTGAAACTTTAACGCTGCTGGCTGCCTACAGCATTGCCTGGGCTTCGTCTCTGCAGCAAAGAGGAGAATTCCACATGTTCAAGTATTGGAACAGTGAAGACGGTTTGTCTGACCTTTCAGGTTAAAGAGACCATGATGCAACTGGCTGAAATCACAAAAATATAGACATTTCTCTAAACGTTAGATTATGAGCAACTAATTCCACTGCTTTTTCTGTAAACACAAAGTAATCAACAATCTTTTCAGACATTATTAAGAAATGATAATGTATTATTCTTCACCTTTTAGGCTTTAGAGCACTTGTCAGTTGACTCTAGTTGTTATGGTAATGAAAGGCATTCCATCTCCTTCCCAGCATGCTCTATGTTTGACATTCATGGGGTTAAAGTCCTCTGAATGATGAAGTGCCAGCGTTTGGGACAGTAAATTGCATCGTTTCAATTGAGAAGAGAGTTCCCCTTGGGTTTGCTGGAGGTCCCTACGGGCTGGCCTTGAACAGAACAGCATGTTGTACATCCACATAAAAAAGGGAAAAATATGGCGCTACTCTCCTCTTTATGATGCAGAGATTAATCTGTCACCATATTCACACATAAATCTCACTCGCTGCTCTGCAAAATACTGTTTTACCTTACTTTACACTATATTTTATTTTTTTATTGCCAATAAACATAAACCATCACAAAGGGCTAATGTTCTCATCAATATTATTACAAAATGATCATAAATCCAATGTCTTGTTAAGATTTGAAGCCATTTCTCTCCTCAGGTATTCAACCAGTGAAATTATTAGACAGTAGAATTATTTTATTAGACAATTTCTCCAAGGATAACAGATTATAATCTATGGGCTCCAATATATCAGACTTTATTTTCATTATAGTATAAAGTCCATGTTTTCTTTCATATTTCTTTTCCTCAGCAGTACTGATTTTGCCTTTTGGGGCCATTTTTGCTTATACTCAAGTAGAAATGCCTGACAACACTGTGGTGGATATTTCATCCTGAGAGACCACAAACTAAACAGCAGAAACACACTGTATAGACGCTTGTTTAGTGGTATGCAAATCAACTTTGCCGGAGGTAAAATTAACATTTTTAATTAAAATATTAGCACCAAACAAACACAGAAAAACACACTAATGATTAAATCATCCTGATAGTACCTCTTACTAGAAAATAAGAAGGATATCTCCTTTTATATTTCTTTGCATTGAATAGTTGCTGTTTGGAAAATAATTCAATATTTTTTTTTAATCAATTCAACATCTTTAGCAAATGATGAAGTTCAAGATTATGATTTAATACTAATTAATGAAGATTTTTTAAGTAACAAAAAATGCAAATGAAAACATATTTTTTGAGTCTTGTGGAAGTAAAATGCCGACCATCTATATTGGGTGGATATTACATATTTTATTATTTTAATTTTCCTTTAAAAATTGGGAAATTTGATGATGATGATAATGGATGTAAAGATGTCATTCATAATCAAATATTTTAATCTTATTTGAAAACAAAACATCAACATGGCATACATGCAGTTTATCAGACACGATGAGACTTTAGAAGAGGAGCTGAATTTTTCTGCGATTTGCCTTTGCTGCTACTATAGCGCCCTCTGGTGGATATTTAAGCAAAATTTAAGCAAGAGCAAGCCTTCAGTAAATTAGTGTAAATAGGCAGAACACTTTATTGTAAGTTTTTGTTTTAACAAAAGTCTGCTGTATTTGAGTGCTCATATATCTAAAAGATAAAATTATTGCTCCCAAACTGAAAATGCACTGCTGAAAAAGAACTAGAAGACTTGGCCTCATGCAGAGATTTGACCTGTCACCGTGCTGTGCCTCTTTCCTCTGGTTGAACGTGATTCTTTCTTCATCATGTGGATGATTCATTTTAGTTATCGCCTCCACAGAGACTGAGCAGAGCCTTCTGGTAGTCTCCTTTGGTGTGTTCCTACAGAGAACACACGGGTCAGAGCAGTTGCTTGACAAACAAAGAGTATTACTGTAAATCAGTGAGGCCCATCACACTTACAGAAATGGTCTTGCACAGAGATTGCCCGAAATGAGCCTTGAATTCACTGCAGATCTTCTTGAGGTCCACCTCGCAGCGTGACACGATGATTCTGGTCACCACCTTCTCCTTTGCTCCTTTACTCTGAAAAGACAAGAAGTCAGCACTTGCTTCACTTGTACTATACTTAACTAATGCAGCTGATGCAACACTGCTGTAAGACTTATGCCAACTTTAGATTGTGCGTTCCTGCAGGAAAATTGCACTTTCACAAGCACATCCATTTTTTTTTTTTTTTTTACNAAAAAAAAAAAAAAATGTCAATGTAAATACCTTCATGGCATCATTCAGTCTGTTGGCAAAGTACAGCTGTTTGTTTTCAAAGCACTGAACTGGAATCATAGGAGAACAGAATAAACAATACTTACAATAACAAACATGCAAAGTTCATCTTGTGTCTGATATTTTTTTATATATATAATTCTGGAAGTTTTCCACAAAATGAAAACTGAATCATAACTTTACCTAGTGTCAGGAAGGATTTTTCCAAGTCTCCCTTAACTTCCATGCGAATGCTCTCCTGCATGTCATAGGGGCTGTAACTCTTGTACCTCTCAAACACTAACGAGGAAAGAGAAACGTCATCAACTGCTTAGTCATCTTTACCATTTGACAAAAGTTAATTTTAAATTTTAAGAATAACATCAGAAAAAATCAGGTTGTAGTGCCTTTTTGCAGGTGTGATACGCTTCTCTCAGACATGATAGAGATCCAGATGGCTACATCTGTTCCTTTTCTCTTTACTCCAGCATCGTAGAGCGTCTGAATTTGATCAACAAAACAGGAAATAAACTTCATGTAATTTAACACTTTCATTTCAAGTATGTGAATATGAGATTAACAAGACGAAGGGGCTAGAAAATTACTGAAAATTTTAACCACGCAGATCACATGATCTTGGGTTCACACAGTCGGTTGAATTTCATCCATGTTTGAGTGGCTTTCAAAGTTTGATCAAGTTGAAATGCAAGAATTCATAAGTAGAATGTGCTTGGGTAAGTTACGACATTGGCCAAAATTAGACCAGTTAAAGGTTTAAGTTATGTGTTACTTAAGATCTTGAATTCAAGAATTCGTTCAGTTTTAGCAAACAATCCATTATAAATCTATGATCCTATGATAAAGAAGTGTAGAGAAAGGAGGCACACTAATATTATTATTTTTTGTCATTTCCAGAACATTTAAACTTTTTATTTATTTTTTAAATCAAATCCACACGTTCAAGGATTATAACCCATCATATAACTATATTATGTTAATTCCTTACAATTTTTTATTAGACACACCTTCACAAGCAAAATTCCTTCACATTTTAGAGATACCGAATAATGAATTAATGTAATAATTCATCATTTTACACAGTTTTCTTTTATTCACAAACAAAGTGGAATGGCCAACTTACTCTGGCATCTTCATCAATCTTCTGATAGTCCACAATACTGGATGTGTCTTCCCTCTTAGCCTGCACAGAAACATGGAGTGGCTCAGATGAATATTTCAAAAGTATTATGTCTTATAAATCATAAAGAAACACACAGCCAGATCTCACCTGCACCAGTGCCAAGAGCAGCTTAGCAAAATTCCCCGAGGTGTCTCCTGCCACGTCCTTCTCCAGGTCCTTCTTGAACACTGGAAAATTACATTTTCATTTTTGGCATTTTGTTCATAGTTCCAGACAAGATTAATCTACAACCAGTTAAAGAATTTTGATAGCTTTTGATGGACACTAGTGGTTGCTGGGATGAACAGGAGAGGAGAGTAATGAACCTAATAGTGCATGGAATGAGTCAAACATTACAACAATCTATTGATGAGCTATACCGTACAATCCACTTATTTTAGCAGTGCCTGAGATGCTTTAGCTAATTTTAGACTCACACTCCTTATAGACTTTCTTGATCTCCACCAGTTCAGTCTTGCTGCGTGAGCACAAAATCTCAATCAAAGTTTCTTCATCTGTTCCAAGACCCTGAGAATAACAGCAGTGCTCTCCATTAATTTTTCTTCATGACACTTCAAGATTCACAAAAAAAGCAATGTTTGTAATTTGACCAGAAGATGGCAGTGTAACCTTTCAATCCAATCCACAGTTACTTCCAATCCGAAGTAATACAGTACTTGACTTTTACCTTAATAGAGCCTCTGATCTCTGTCGCATCGTACTGGGTTGTGCTCTTCATCAGTCCCAGGATCACTGTTTCTAGGGATCCAGACAGGGCATTCTTCAGGGCTGTGATCATGTCCTATAATAGAGCAGTGGGCATTTGATTGTAATATTGCTGCATTATCAGAGCTGTAAAGAAGGAATTTGATTGTCTTCTACCTTCTTTGTTCTCTTTTCATAAGCAAAAGCAATTTCCCTCCTTAGGGCATAGGTCCGCTTGGTTAGGACATCAATGATGGTCTGCTTGTCCACTCCTAATGTGAAAGAGATTCCAAAATGGATGCAGTTTAAACAAAGAATAGATTACAGTCCTGTAACTACAACAAACAAGATATGCAATTAACGAGAAGAGTTACTGGAAAAGTAGCTGTTGCAGATACCGATATTTGTGATTTCGGTTTCATATGTACATACAGAAACTGGAAAAGATTTAGCAAGAAATCCTTAAATTTGTTTGTGAGAGAGGTGTAATCTGGATTTTTCAGTTGAACAATAAATATAAAATTCTTCATTGTCCACCCTGCTGATTCTTCATTTACATCTTTCTGCCATATGACAGTTTCTGAACTGATAAGACAAATTATTCCTCTAATAGCTACATGTTGGGCTGTAGTTGCTTCCATCTTGAATTCAATCTCATGACTTTTGGTGCCACAGATAATGAGAAGCAGGTGGACAAGCAGTAGTTTGGTTTGAAAATGTACAGTACTTTTTTTTAATTTTAAATCTAAAACATTGCATATTTGTTTTTTTTTTTTGTTTTTTTTTTAGCTAAATTCTGAATTTGGGCATTGTTCATCTACAAATGACATGCAATTCAAATGCACATTCAACATTTAGTAGTTTACAAAGTGAGACTTTGTATGAGATGTACGTTTAATTTTATGGAGTAAAATATCATGAATTATTTATTGGCAAGGGCTTTCAAAAGGTGTATAGTTTGGAGTTATAAAATGTGTAAGGATGGAGCTTTGGTTTGTTTTATATAAACAGAAAGACTGATGACATGCTGACAGATGTATTATAAAGGGCAGAAGTCTAGTGGATGATTTTACAATTCAGTATTACATTGACTGCTGTAGTACCATCAAAAATGTCAATGGCTGCATCCTATAGTGAGGTTTGGCATTAGACTACAGCTGAGCTAGAAATTTTGTGCATTTCCTGACTGAAAAGGCAATTCTGTTAATGGAATACAAAGAGAAATAAGGGGAGCTGAACTTAGTAACAAGATACATTTAACCTTCTTTATCCTGCTATATATATATATATATATATATATATAAAAACATCACTAAACATATTCTTCATCACCGAGTTGGTGCAGACTGTTTCCAGCTCAGCTCTCAGTACTGGCTCAGGTTCAGCCTTGGAGGTGATCCCAGCTTTTTAAGCCAGAAGCTGACTCACAAATACCAGCTACCCATTTGTATGGATGTTGCAGAATCAGCCTCAGATTTATTTTGAGCAACACATACAGTATTTTACCTTTGGTATTGATAGCAGTCTCGACTCTGGCAGCATCTCTGTCAGGGTCAAAGTCCAGAGTAGGTACCACAGTGGGGTAAGTGGGTTCATCAACCTGAGAATTCCAAGGAAATTAGCATGTAAGAGATGAAAATGAAGTCTATGTAATGCAGAAAATATGCTGGTGTTTCTGTAAGGAAAATATGTAATGTATATTACCCCAGTGTTAAGAGTCAGCTGACCAAGAAACTCGTTTACCATTGCCATTTTGATTATTCTGGAAAAGGTGAAGACATTGGCAACTTAAAATCAGATGCTGTACATTGTGATCAAATCTGACTCTTGTATCTGACATGGGTCATGTTTGTTTGGTGTGCAGATATGACCTAGTTCCTCCTGAGTCCCTAAGGCACCATTCTATCAAGAGTTAGAAAAACCAGATCCCTGCAAATTATTACCTCTGGTACAAATGACTCACAAGTCATGGGACTTCCACTATTTTCCATGAGTGAGTTCTTAATGTTGTCTCAGTTTTTTCCATATTCACAGTCACAAGTAGAGCTATGTAATACATTTATAGGAAAATAAGTAGCTACTGGTCTACTGGTCAACTAATGCTTTCAATGCCAACAAGTTTGTCACAGATCCTCAGTGAGACACACCCTAAAAAGTGTTACTTGCACTACATCCAGATCACAAATTAAGTCTCTCTCACACACACACAAAACACACAAAGGGATAATACACAAACACATTTGCAAAAAGTGAATGGAAATCATGTGGAATTAACACAAATTATTGACTAACTAAAAAATAGTCAAATCAGAAAATTCCATCATGACTTTCTGCTTAACATCTGAACTAATGTTTCATAATAAAAGTATTATAACGTGACCTTACCTGGCTGGTAAAGGTTGAGATGATGAAGACTTTAATGCTGGTGGGTTTAGACTGGGTGTAGTGACTTGATACTGTAGGGTGTGTTTCTGACTTAAGGCTTCCCCTTTCACCTCCCCCATTTCTGATGCCCTCCCCTTTTCTTTCCATGCACTCACATGCTGTTTTCAGACTCCACCCTGTTCCACAGCCTGGCAGCCACTGTTGAGTTCGACATGCAGTAACTAAGCTGTAGATCCTGAATTCAGGAGAAAATCTTTGTTGAAGTTGTCCAGTGGGAGTCTCTTCAGGTTCAGCTTCTGGCTAAATCTGCTGATGTCTAATGCTGAGCACGTCTTTCTGCATTACAGCAATAATCACACTCCCACATAAGCACTAACAAAAACTTTATTGTTGCTCCATTTCTACATTTGAACTTAAATCACAGTCATAGTTTTTATAAAAATAAAGAATATAAAATTAGACATTTTATTAAAGTGCTTCACATCCACATTCACATTTATAATGTATTTTAACTATGACAATTCAAATTTTTCAACATTGTCAATGGTTTGCTTTGCTCAGCAACACTGAATGGCTCCTT
The DNA here is from genome assembly GCA_014773175.1 of Lucifuga dentata. Taxonomy (NCBI): domain Eukaryota; kingdom Metazoa; phylum Chordata; class Actinopteri; order Ophidiiformes; family Bythitidae; genus Lucifuga; species Lucifuga dentata. The sequence goes on from VXCM01000112.1 coordinate 90,518, forward strand.
TCTTAGTTTTAAGCTAAGTGTATGAAATGGGACTTGAAATGGATTTCTGAATTATCTTTTTCATATACTTATCACGCCCAGCTGCACGTTTTCCTTTTTTTTTCTTAATGTTTCCTCCTGCATTAAAGTAGGCCTTTGACTGCCTGGTTTTCATGGCTCCATAGCTCTTGTAATGCGATGTTCCATCTTTTGGTGTCTAATAGGACAAAGGAGAGTGAAAATAATTGATCTTTTAATAACTAAGATTCCATTCAAGTTGCATCATACATTAAACCCTCAACCATTTTTCATTCTTACAAGCATTAGTATCAGTGGCACAGGCTGTCACCAAAAACCTCCTTATCTATATATCCTCTTGAAAACCTTTTGTTTTCAGCAGGATATTAACTCTTTTGTCATCCTTCCCTGACAGATACATTGAGTAGTTTGACACATTACAGCATGCATTAACTTATCTGCTGTGTTCAATTTCAGACAGGCATCCAATGAATACCAACACGAATAAACTTGGTTTGTGTGTTGGTTGCACTTCAATTCTCTTTGTTGTTGGTTTTAGACTGGATACATAGGAAAACCATGCTGTAGTGGTTGAGCCTGTCTGATAAGAGAATGGCCAGAGGCTTATGCAGCACACAGCACAAGGTGAGCAGAGAGCTGAGGGCATTTTATATCCCTCGGCTTTTAGAGAATCTCTGTGTAACTGTGTGTGTACGTTTGAGTGTTTGAAAAAGGGTGTGAACATTCAAGAGATTTTCCTATACAAAATATAACACCTTTAAGGTTCTTCTCCCTACCTTCATTTGTCCTGTAACACCACTGCTGTTACATTGCTAGCAGACAATACAGTAACTAAAACCATGGACAAACCTGTACAAAAGGTCTTGGCGGGAAGGTGCAGGGCACGCGGCTGTGTTTCTGGTGGAAGGGCAGGACCACAGCTGGGTCGACAGGAATCCACGGCACGAGGGCAGAGGCCGGGGGCAAAGGGACAGAGCTGTGGACCTGCTGGAGGTTATATGCACCACGACTCAAGTTCCCGTCAGCTGCTTTTAATATTTTCACAAATGGCTCCCCTGCTTTGTGTCCAATCAGGTATCTGCCCTCCTCTAAACTACAAAAGTGACACATGAAGTAAGTGAATGAAAGTGTGTTAAAGCCACAACCCACTTGCTGTATTCTCAATCATCTCTTGGCTCTAACCAAGTGACTGGAATACAGGTGAGCAGTGACACATCTATTGTGAGTGGCTGAGTAGTCGATTGTGTAACTCCAACACAAACATGAACACACAGCCCATATTCAGTCTGAGGCTGTCAGACCTCGACCTGTGACGCAACAATTCCAGCATGTTAAACACAGCGTGACGGCAGACATGCACAGACACACATGCATCTGGCAACTAAAACCACAGAGCTTAAGGCAATACATCATCTTTTCTCAAATTCTGCATTTTGCATTCAAGCCACATTTAAATAATATAAATGTATATAAATGAATGTTTTAAATGTCACATCAAAAAAGCAAAAGACACAGAATCAAACCAAACAAAAAAAAAAAAAAAAAANAAAAAAAAAAAAAAAAAAAAGAGGAGCATGTTGCAGAAAAAAAGCAACAAACAAAACTTTGTTGTCTTTTATAATCTGAGATGTTGAATACCTACTTACCCATTGAGCTTTTTCAGTAAATGGTGCAGTATATTCAGCGACTTAGACGGCCTGTGGATGAGGAAGAGAAATCACGAAGTTGAGGATTAACAAAGTTAGGCAGGGGTCAAGATATCGACACTAATTCAGATGTCAAAAATCAACTCAGAGTTCAAAACTGATGATAGCTACTGATGCTGACAAGCCTTTCAGGTTTTCTGGTATACAGATAACCTGAGTGGATCCTGTGATTAAATCCTCTAAACTTTGAGCACTGCAGTCACATGGAGGTGATCAGGTTGGCGCTCATCATTTGTGCACGTCTGCTCGTTGGCCACTCACTTGAAGCCACAGGAGATGTTCTGTTTCCAGTCTTCAGGCAGCTTTCTGAGCAGAGCTACTTTTGATGTGTGTGCATTGATGTGAGCTAGAGAGAGAGAGAGAGAGAGAGAGAGAGAGAGAGAGAGAGAGAGAGAGAGAGAGAGAGAGAGACAGAAGGATGGAGGGTGAGAGACACTGAGAAAAGAAAACGAGCTAATGAGCGAGTACATCAAGAATTTCACTTCATCCTCAATTTCACTATTAGCGCTTACAATGTAATTAGCCTGCGATGATTTGTCGATGCTGGTACAAGCATGAGTGGGTTAGAGATGCTTGCTGCTCAAAACTCCTTTCCTGCCTCCTACTCTAGCTTGTAATGTCTGCTTATTACCATGCCTTCCTTAAATGATGTACTGTTTTTGACCCTGAAACCACAGCTGTAAGTACACAAATTGGTGAATGCCACAATAACCCACATGATGAAGCATGACCTGCTGAGCAAAGAGGGACATCTTTGATCAGACGTTGCAATGAAGTGGGAGGATTCCTATATTTCCACACAGCTTTAATGTCATCACCATTATCTCACTGTCTGTTCCTCTGCAGTACTCTTGCTAAACCGAGGCCCTTTGCTCTCAGTTCACAGTTAACATTGCTCTTGGTAAATCTTGGATAATGAGTTCTATCCAGTAATACGGTCTTCTCTCTTCTAAGAAAATGAATAGAAGCTGACACTGAAAGTAACACTGAAGATCTTGCCCGGTATGCCTATAATTTTAGAACTGACAGGTGGAAAAAGGTGTAAGCTGCTGACTGGCTTTTAAACATAACAGATTACAGGAGTATAGTACAGAAAAAAAATAGGGTGGAGTCTTTCCCAGAATTTTGAGCTGCAGATAAACAGCATGTGTAAGTCCACAATCAACAGTGAGGGCATTTCATTGAAGCTGAAAACAATATTTAGCTGAGGTCTGCCTGCATTCTTTGTTAGCCCCCACAACCAAAAGTGGTGGTAGCTATGGCAACAGAGCAAACTTAATCAAACATTCAAGCAGGATGGTGAGTCAGCTGAGGACTATTTCATTGGTTTGTGGGAAGTTCTGCCCTGCTCACTCACTCAAACAACAGAAGGGGAAGAGAAAACACTTTGCTTTTTAAGCCATATAAATATTACTTTGACTATGTTTGTGGCATTTATTTGAAAAATGAATGACTCCAGGATAAGTCCTTGAGTCGTGGCAACAATTTGGAAACATTTCTGCTTTAATTTTAACAGGGCAGAAAGAATACATTTGTAGTAAGAGGTGATAACAGTTTTACCTACGTAGGAGACGGTGCTGGAGTGGAGCACCGTCTCCGTCCACAGTCGGCAAGCCTCGCTGCTGCTCAGACACTCCACACCATAACTCAGCTGGTACTCCAGCTTGGGCAAGACATGAACCGGTACATGCTGTTAGGGCAGAAACCAAAGAACAGAGATAGGTCTGCAGTATAGACTTGTATCTGAACTGAAACTTGTGGAGGATGTGCGGAGACCAGCAGGCGTACCTTGTTGGGGGTGCTGTCTGTCCTCCTGGTGTGTGTGAGTGAGACAGAGCTGCGCACCATAAGCAGGAGTTCCTGCAGACTGTAGAGCTTGTACAGCAGGTTGCCCTCCAATGGAGCCTCATAGTCTTGTTCATCTTCTGCACTTGCCTGCAGGTCTTGTGAAAGAATTTCTGTTGGGGACAAACGTACTGTAAATTGATTAATGGCCACAACAGAAATCTACAGAATGATCATCGCTTCAACACTAACTTTTGTGTTCTGCTGTCATAACGTTGACCAAAGATGGAGGTCCTTTATGAGGACTAGCTTCAGTTTCTCCATCATGCTTCTGATTGCTCTCTAGATATGACGACACACAGGGCTTAACCAGAGATGCTGGGTGGGAATGAACCGAGGGTCCCATACTTTGGGAGGGTGAGGAGATCTCCTGGGATGTGACATGTTTGGATGCATCTTTGAGCATGGCTGTCTGCATACGCAGAATCTCGCCCAGTTGGTCACCCGAGTTCTTAATTCGTTTGGATTTTCGTCTGGGTCCTTTAACTTTTGGAGGAGAAGATGATGGTGGACTTAGAGGGACAGATTCAGGGGCAGGAGTAATGAGGGGGTCGGTGGAGTGTGATGTAGTCTTGGGTTGGGGTGGTGTTGTAGCTGGAGACACTTTAAGGTCATCAATGACCAACCTGTCATCCTCTGAGTCTCCTGGAAAACTTTCTTCTTCACTTTTCTGGTCATAGTCCTGTTTCAGCTGTTCAGTCACAGCCACCTCATTTATATCTTCTTTTACAGGATTGTCCATGCCTGTCAATGAAGCGTTTGTCTTCTTTGGTGAACTACTGCTGGAGGTATTAAATGCAAGACAAGTATTGGACCTCATCATCTCACGTGTTGGAGAATTTACAGCTTTTTTTTTACTTTTGTCACAGGCATCCTGCTCATTCTGGATCTTAGGTTTCCTCAGTCCTGCCTCTCCAAATGTCTCCAGGTCAGTGAGGTCCACGTCGAAGTCAAGGCCATTGGTTTCAAAAGACACTAAATTTCTCTGCGAGCTCTCCTGTTTTAGAAACAGAGAACAGAAAAATCGTTGTTCTGATAACATCAGATGTCAGCCAATAAACTTGCTAAAAGATAATAATTGTAAGTTGTGTTTGTCTAAAACGAAAGAAAGAAATTATATTGAAAAAATTAAAAGTAAAATGTAGAAAATATGCAAATATGAAATAGGAAACAAACAAATAAGCACTAGTTCTACTAGTATAGAATAATTTACAAGACAGCTAAAGAATGTCACCTTTATTTTAAAATGTGAACTGTAGAACAAGCAGCAAGTTCTGCTCTGAGGATTTTAAACTGCATTTTTACTTGTCTGTCAAAAAAGGTGAAGACGTTAGCAAGAGCTCAAACCTTGACATATTAAGAATAATCCTAAATTGAACTGGCAGTCAGGGTAATGGCACTTAAATAGGAATATCATGGCCAATTCATTTGGCAGCAGTTAAAGTCAGGTGTAGAAAAACATTCTATTGTTTGAGCAAGAGAAGCACACAAATAACTTTTCCCTAACTTAGCAGGAGATAAAAATTATAATAGATATCCTTCTCACTTAAAAGAAGAATGACTGCACTTTCTTGTTTAACCTGGTAAGTCCAACATTTCGTTGTCTGTAAAATTGAGTTAGCAAAAGAAATGAAGACATGGTAAAAATTCCTTTCATTTAACTCAAGAAAGTGTTCGGACATCCAGCGCTTAATGTCCAGAAGACATTGGTGACAGTGAATAATATCATGTCTGCTTGTGTGTCTACATACTGGTGGCAGCTGCCGCTCAGCAGCAGGAACTTCTGTCATTAAGTGGAAGACATGTTTACTTCCAGTCTTCTTGATGGAGAGCTTCAAACTCTCCTCGTGATAGATATGACTCCTTTCTCTCAATGTCACTTCAGTCTTCAGCAGGGGTGAGTCTATGTACACAGTCTTCCTCTGGTTACTGCCTATGAAGAGGATAAATGAAGAAGCGGACTATGGGAAACAGCACCACTATGAGGGCATTCCATGTAAACACACCATGAATTATCAGATTTCTTTTACCTTTACAACAATTATTTTACAACACGGTGAAAAACTCTAAAAACAGAATCAGGAGACTCTTTTAAATGTGAAGAGATTCTTTGCAGTAAATTAAAAATATTATTTTCAAAGGTTACTTACTGCAAGTGCTGTAACACAAAATACATAGATATTTCTAAATTACATGCACATTTTTGTAGCTTGTACATGTCCAAGTAGAGTTCCTAATGTTTTACCCCTATTTTACAGGCAATATGCAAGCTCAAAACTACATGCTTTATGGTTAAACTTAAAGTCCAAATATTTTATTGAAAAGAAAAACAATTAAACACAATAATATAAGACACGTACTCAATAAGTATATTTTTGCTCATGTTTTTAATATGTCACATCTATTGCTATTTGTATATTAATGTTGTATGGTTAAGATTAAATTTAAAAAAATTACGATTAACCCTGGTTTCAATAATTTGAAACAGAATGATGCTCTGGAGCATTTGCAATTTGATAGCAACACAAAAACAGCAAGAGAGCTGGAGAAGGAGGGAGAAAGACACTGGACATGCAACAAACTTCCAGGATTTTGTACCCAGGACATCAAAGCATAATGGCCTAGATCACTGACCCACAATAATGTAAGTAAATTATGATTTTTACCAGTTAGAAGTTAAATTGCCCAGAATTAGACTGATACAATGACAGAGTAAATAGCATCTGACAAAATTGTACCTTTTCCTGACTTTAATTTGACCCAAACTGGTAGTTCCCATTGGTCGCCAAATTCAGGGCCGTGGTTATCAAGCAGTGTGACCAGAGCGTCTCGAGTCACACACACATGAGGCTCATAATGAGCACACAGCTTCTCTGCATTACTATCACCGCTGAGTGTCTGTGAAGGAAAAGTAAGATTGTGTGTGTAATTTAGTTAACATTATAATGTTTTCTATTAATAACAGCAACTTTGACATTACTGCTATATAGCATCCTGCAGAAACAGAGGTAATATTGTTTTTTTTTTTTTTTTTTTTTTTTTTACACAAGGCTTGAACACCCTCTGGTGTCTTTTGTGAAAACTGCAAGAAATGAAATTCAGTTACAAGAAACATGTGGCCATGATTCCCATTCTAGCAGTAAAAAAGAGCTTTGTGGCTTACTTTACTGTAGTAATTAAAATTTGATAATTGCTTACAGCGTGCTTGTCCTTAGCTTTTTTAGCTGGAGGATTCTCTGATGAAACACTGTGATAATCCAATGCAAGCTGCACGTCAGCAGGCACTATATTATGATCTGTAATATCCACATTGCCCTGGAGAAATAAACGGCGCACAAATGGAAACAGAGTGAATTAACAACAAAGGACTGGTTCTGAAGTTCAACACTTCAAGTCTAGAAGTTGAACATGAAAAGTAGTAAATGCTATTTAGTGTCAAGTGATTTAAAATACAGAAGTGATAATCAATCCTACTGGGATGTAATAGCTCTTCAAATGCACATTACCATGACGAGCAGCTGTTTTTCAAAGGCCAGGGTGAGTCCCGGGTTGAATGTTCCCCCTGTCAAACTGGTCATCTCATGTATCTGGTAGAGCTGAGGCAACATCTTTATGCACTCCAAGCAGCCTCTGAAGAAATCCTGAAAAACAAATGACAGCTCTACATACTGTACACTTCGAAACATTCAGATATGTTTAGGTGTTGATGAAAGGATCAGTCCTCTGAGCATCAGTACCTCTGAATACTGCAGAGCTCCTGGTGGTGTGAAGTTGTAATCTTCAGCACATATTTTGGACACATCTTGAAGGTACTTTGTGAACTGCATCACTTCATTGTTCACTCGTGCTATTAAATTCTGAGATGTTACAGATTATTTCAGCAAAGCAATGCAACAAGGGTGACTGAGAGGATAATTACATTAAGAGGAAAATGCTTATACCTGTGGAGGATTCATGGGCTTTTTACCCATTAGAATACCAAGATATGCCTTCTGGTCTTTGCTGGACAGGCTGGACATACAGGGGAAGGGCATTCTGGGTTCAGGATAAGGAGCATCTGGCATATTCTGGCCCCACTTATGTTTCACTTTTGTGTTTTTGGTATTTTTACAGTCATCTGCACTTTCTGCAGAGTGATGATCACTATCGTAGCTGTCCCAGCAGGTCTCCTTCTCATTGTTGTAACTGTTGTCTTTATTCTCTGCAGCACCGTTTGTGGAAGGAGAGCAGCAGGAGGGTTTTACACCACCCTCACGTTCCTGTTTTTTGTTAAAATTCTCTGTTGGACTTATTTAAAAAAAAAAAAATCAATGGAAGACAAAAGAAAGATAAAGAATGATATGTCAGTTCCATGAACACTTGCCTTTTGTAACGTGATAAAAATGAATGTGAATTCAGGTTACTACTGTATGTTAGCCTACATTTATTATCATACCTTTGGAGAAAGAACCACAGTTCTCTAATATTTGGTGCAAGAGAATATTTGTCATAGCTGTCTCTGGTAAAGAATGGACCTTTGGGGACTGGAGGGTCTTCCCTTAAATTTAAACAAAGAAGAAAACATAGTTGAAAAATTTCTGTGTGACTGTTTCACTAAGTCAGCACTGCCTGCAAAAGTTATTATGGTAGGCGTGGTGAGCTGTCACACCGAAACGAGAGCCTCGTAGCCGGCTTGCAGCGTATATGTCCCACCGCTGATAGACACACCATAACTACATTTAAGAAACTAAAATAGNCGGCTTGCAGCGTATATGTCCCACCGCTGATAGACACACCATAACTACATTTAAGAAACTAAAATAGAATTAAACAAACAAACAAAAAAAAACACCGCCCCTATGGAGAAACATTTCACAGTGTGATCATTCCTCGAGTCAGCTTTTAGACAGGTTCGTTTTCATCCATTTTATCCACATTTCCGGGTTGGTGTGTTAGCTTTGATAATTTGCTTTCGTGATTTTGTCAAGAATTTGTCATACAAAATTTAATTATTTTATTGTTTAATGCATACAATTATGTCCAAAAGCAATATAAAATTAAAACTAAACTAGAAATGCATTTCCTGCGGAACTGTGGCCTGTGATTGCCATTTGCTGAAGCCTGTTGCATAAGTGGATTGAAACAATCACTTGAAACTGACTGAAACTTGTTTGAAACTGATTGAACCTTGCTTGAAAAGATGACGTAGTTAGAATTGTAGCATAGAGTATAATAGCTGACAAGTGATCTGAAAGATGTGAAAACACACTGAATGATCTGTATGCAGTTTAATGGATAAATGTTACATTAAAATTGATAGAATGTGCTTCAGTAAGGATTGAATATTTTGAAGAGTATGAAAAATATTCTGACATGAAAAATCTGTTGACATGCCTCATGGTACACATCATTGTGAACACTGCAAAGTTGGTTTGAAGTCTCTACCTTGAAGCATGTGGAAATAGTTGAGTTTTAAAAAATTGAAGAAGTGGAAAAATTGCTTTAAATAAAGTTTAATAATTCAAAAAATATGAAAGATGGGGAGAATCTGTTGACACCCCTTAAGGAGCTAGTCAAGCTTAACACAATGAAGTTGGTTTGAAGATCATACCTTGAAGTACGTTGAAGTAATTAGGATTCAAAAAGTAGAAAATTTGAAGAATTTGAAAACAAGTGAAGTTTCCTTTTAATTTTTTCAGAAATTATGAAAGTTTGAAAAAATTGGAATCCGTTGTAAATAGCTGAAGATCTGATGAATGTTTTGAAAGTAGAATGACAGTTCTAAGTTGTATGAAAGAGTGAATAGAGCTGAAAAATTGAAAATTTTGAAAAAAAAAGTTTAAATATTGATTTAAATAAAGTTTAATAATTCAAAAAGTATGAAAGATTGGAAAATTCTGTTTACACCCCTTAGAGAGCTAGCTGATCTGAAGATGATGGAGTTGTTTTGAAGTTCCTATCTCAAAACATGTAGAAATAGATAGGTTTCAAAAATTGGAAAATTTGAAGATTTTGAAAACTAGTGAAATTTCCCTTTAATTTTCTCAGAAATTATGAAAGTTAGGAAAAATCGGAATCTGCTGTAAATAGTTGAAAGTCAGATAGATATTTTATAAGTGGAATGGCTGTTCTAAGTGAAAGTATGAAGGAGTGAGAAGAGCTGAAAGACTGGAAATTTTGAACAATTTTCTCATTTATTTTGAATGGGAAAATTTCAGGAAAATAAGTGGAGTATTCCGGAAAGTATGAAAAATATGAAAATTTGGTTTGATGTCCACCAATGCCTGAAGGAGTCTGAACAAACGATTGGTTTGTAAATGTTTGTTTGGTTTGGTTGTTATATGTTGTTGGGTTTCTGAAACACTCAAACAGAAAGTCTGTCTCCTCATCAATTCTGTATGCAACAAGCAGCTGTTAATCAAGTGAAATATGACACCACGCAGAAACGGAGGGGCCATGGACAGTTTGACAGATGCGTTTTCACCACTCTGTTTCTAGAGTGTTCTCTAACTGAGAACAAACTGCTATATTTCAAACATCTTTAGTTGAAATCCAAAACTGTTTGAACTGTTAGTGACAAAAGGCTTTCCTGAACATAGCAATATATAACATGTTTAAAAATTTTGAAGATTGAAGGAGAAATCATTGAATGAAAACACATGAAAAATGTGTTCTGTCAGAAACTTTCTGAACACTTTTAACATGGGCCTGAATGAGAGATTAATGTGACCACTTTGTGCTTAAAGTTCAAAAAGTTGAAAAAAAAAATAAATCACAAAATTTAAAATTTCACATTTCCTGAAAGGACTAATTTTCCTACAATCTGATGTGTTTGTTTCTGAAAAGCAAAAGGTGTTAAAGATGTTAAGTTTTGTTTGCTTAAAACCTCCACTGGAGGAATGTAGAGCAGGGGCCTCTCAGCCAATCAGCTGTCAGCTGCTTCCCACTCTGATCTAACAGTCATTTCCCCATACACACTCATTATAAATGCTGAATTTTACATAAAATCATGAAATTTGTTAACACGTGATTTCTCAAAAACCATGAAAAGCATGAATATGCTGAAGTAATATATGAAAGCTGAAAGTCTTGTCACTTGAATAATGGTTGAATTGTTTTTCTAGCTGAAAGTATGTTGAAGTTATAAATGGTTGAAGAGAAGAATGGTTGAAAGACGTTTGAAGCCTCCTCCAATTCACTTTGAATGGGGAAAATTTCCTGAAAAACGCTGAATATTTCAGAAACTACAAGGAGTATTAATAAAAAATTATTTGAACAGTCTGAAGTTTGAATGATATGAATAGGTTGAAGTAGTTAAGTGTCAAAAAGTGGCAGGAATAAGAATAATAATAAAGAGAAAAAACGAAGAACAAACCCTGTGATTGCCTTATATTGCAATCACTGGAAATTACTTAATATAGTTCCGGAACGCTAGCTTCTGAAATAATCTCTCCCGGACCGCACAGAGCCATCAGAAATAAGTGCCGGAACTCAGTTCCGGTGCGTTACGGTACAAATTAAGCACTNCAGAGCCATCAGAAATAAGTGCCGGAACTCAGTTCCGGTGCGTTACGGTACAAATTAAGCACTGGTCAAGTGTATTTCAAACTACCTGCGTTAGCTGTCAGTCCAATCACTAACTCAACAATCAGCACGCTGTAGCTATTCGTTAGCTACAGCTAATCGTTAAGTTAGCTGAATAGCCTAAATTGTTTCGACAAATATGACAAGTTATAAACAAAATTGTAGTTAAACCGTTACTCACCACACCAGCTCCATTAGTGTCAGTGTTTGTTATTTAGCAGGAATAATAGCGTAACTTTCACTGTAAACATTTAACTTTGCTTTGTTAGCTAACAAACAACAGACAGGCGACATTCTTCTTCTGCAAAATGACACTGGTGAAATAAAGCGCTCGGTGCTCACTGCTGCCTCCATCTGGACAATAAATGTCCAGCTTTCAGCGTGTATCTGGACAGAGACGGAGAGGTTTGACGAAAGACGAAAATCTTTGTTCCTGTTTTAAGTTTGGCTTTAGGTTTCAATCAGTAAGCCTGAAAGAGAATGTGTGTATTTTCTTCATACAGCTGGGCACTAGAACACTTACATTTCACTCTTCCCATCATCCCATCAGCACCATTAACTGCACCCCACAGATTTTATGGAATTTTCCTCTTCAACATGTGCCGACATGGGAAAGTACTGTAAGTACAGTTTCGTTTGTGATCAAGTTTATTTTTATTTCTCATCTTATTCACCTTATTCATCACCTAACCTCTCCACCTAACCTCTCCAGGGAGGAACAGCTATTCCATGTTCCTCCCTTATTACCCTCCCTGTAGCAGAGGATAGAGAGTTCTCCGTCAATCTGGAGACCAAAGGACCACCACCTCTCTAAAACTGCGAGTTAAAAATTATTAGAAAATACAAGAGTCTTTATAACTATGTTTAGATTCTGCGGATATGATTTTAAACTCCACAAATGCTCCTCAGTTAGGCCTAACTAGGATTTCCCACATTTTCTGCTCCTAATTCATGGTGCACATTTTATATCGTCAATAAGTGATTCCTTCTGATAAACACATATCTTAAGCTAAATTTGATTACATCTTTGCAAATAGACATGTGACAGTAATGGATACACTGTCACATAAATTTGATTGACTTGCAATATCATTTGAAATTTAACAAGTGAATCACTGTTATCAATTTGCAATACAACATGTTACCAAGTAGTTTATGTTCTGAATTATACTAACTAACCCTAAATCTGAAAAATGCTAAAAAAAAAAAAAAAAAAAAAGTGACATTGAAAGTTCTGGTAGAGTTTCTCTGCATCTATACTCTCAGTAAATTGAAATTGTTCATGTTCCAAAATTTTAAATGCATCATTCTTTCATAAGAGTCTACTTTATTCATCTTTATCTAATTTCAGTAATATAAAGTTCAGTATTATTATACTAATGTAATAATAATAATAATAATAATAATAATAATAATAATAATAATAATAACAACCAGATTTTGATTTACTTATTCTGATTAAATTATGAAGCATAAACTAGAACATTTAGGCCTAATAAAATGAATGCAGACCAAACACATGCAGTTTGATTAATTCTTTTTGAGAGAGAGAGAGAGAGAGAGAGAGAGAGAGGGAGAGAGAGAGAGCAGGCCACAGAGACAATCATGGAATAAAAGCCCATTACAAGCGGTAAATTTTATTATGGGATAACAGCACATAAAGCACATCTAAAATCGATGTGTCCAATGCACTTTTAATAAAGGTAATATTAAAGGTACAGTTTCTAAGTACAATATAACAACATTCATATTAGAATGAAAAGTATTTAAAAGACAACATTAAATTTCTTATTTTTCTTTACAGCTGTATTTACAAAATGAATCAAAATACTTATTTTCATATTTAAGAATCAGACAAGAAGGAGCAAAACTACGTTTGTGAATAGACTACCTGCTAAAGAGAGTTCAAAAGAGCTGGATAAAAAGGTACATGATCATCTGTCCCCATTTTAACATCAGTAGCAAACATGTGACTTATAAATCTGTGACAACCACACACTAGTTTCGGCTTTCCCATAATCTGTACTGCTTTTGCATGGAAAAAGAATCCGGCCCAAACCCACCCACCGTTCATATTAAGTTACCCCAACCTACTGAGCGCACATTAAAAACACAGAACATTAAAGAAATCCAGATGTGTTGTATGCTTCTTTTACAAACACATACAAATACTTGATATACAATGCATTAATAAATTTTCCATTCTCATTGAAATAAAAAAGTTGATATAAAACAAACAGAAAGTGAAGAAATGTTGACTGCCTATTAGTTTTTGCCTGATCCAAAACCAATGTGAAGGTGAACTTGTATTTTAGATCGACATGAAACCATCTTCCCAGTTATGTCTCGCAAAGGAATCGGTGCGGGGTGACATGTACACTCTAAAGAGACTGTCTATACACTGAAATCCTTTAAAACTGCGCATCAACCTACATGAAAATGATTAACAACATAGAAAGAAAGAAAGAATCTGAAGCCTGTGAGCGTGAGAAAAGAAATTTTCACTTCAGTACACATTTTGAAAACCCACAAAAAAAAGACAATCAAAACCATGTATGCATCTTGTTACACCGAGAGGCACTCAGTGTGATACATTGTGTATTATTACAAGCAGATTCTTACTGATATTTGCTACAGAGTGGAAAGAAAAGGTCAGCTTTGTCCTTAAATGGCAATCCTTTCATGTACATTTTTAATAACACTTAATGTGGTGCAAAGGGGTTAAGCCCTGTTTCAGGATCATCTAAATGGGGAATAACATAAGTATACCGAGGCTGTGTTTAACCCAAGCACCACTTTCCTGCATCAGGTGAAGAACTATGCAAATACAAGAGAGGTAAATATTTAGTATCCTAAACCTGACAAAATATAGCCTCAGTGAGTGGTTTTTAACAATCAGAACAAAGAAAAAACACAATACTGCTGTTTCAGTTTGAATATTATAATTTTTCAACAAACCAGAAAAGCAACCTTAAATAGCTTGTTAATTAGCAGATACTAGCTTTGCTATAATTCTGAAGGAAATAAGCGCCTTATCCCAAGACTAGCACACTGATACAGGTACTGGCTGGGTAATTTTACCACTATTTCATTATCATTATATTTATTGAGTCCTAATATCAATAATACACCAATAAGCAACAAAATGAATGGACTAATAGGGTGGCCAGGCTTAAGAATCAATACTTTGCTCACAAAATTAACTTAGCTAGCACCACACATCAGGGCAACACAAAATAAATGTCAGCACACCCTATTTCTATCAAACTAATTCTAAAGGAGGGAAGTAAACTAGAAACAGAGTTATCGTACAATAGGGTGTAATTGATAAACAGATAAATATTTTCACTGGGTAGGCCTTAGTAGCAGTATTTTCCTCTTACCTATACAGACAGAAGTTACAAGCTACCTTTATACATGTGATCAATAATAACATTAAATATTGTGGATGAACGGCTGAGAATGAGGGAGAGAGAGAAAGAGTGAGGAAATAAAGATATACAGCATACAGGCCATGTCAATGTTCTTAGTTCTCCACCTGGGAACAGAACTGGTCAAATATACAGATGAACCATAAAAACATCCAAGAAATCATCACAAAATAAAACCAAAAGTGATAAATAATAAGTGTATTTACATGCAGATGTTTAAAGACTATATGCACAAATAAAAATCAAAAATAATACATAGACATATATTATTGCTTGACATTCGATTATGGCTAAAAATTGCTTTTCATTTTTTAAACTATAACCTTAAATGTATTTTAATCATAAATCCTTATCAGCTGTGCTTTGGAAAATGAGTTCTGTTAATTAAAATGTGATAACTGTCTGAGAGTTCTGGATAACAGGGCAATATCCCAGCACATGTAATGTAAGCGTGACATAACGCTAATCTTCACAATTTATGGTTAAGAACACTCATCTTCACAATTTACACTCCAAAAATTTATTTCATTTTAGGCTGTTTTTCACTGTGGTGAGTGTTCCCAGCTGCGACCGATGAATTGTTGAAGACATTATGTCATGCTTCTAAAACCTACACCTAATATGGATGGATCAATATCAGCAATTCCAAAAATGTTTTTATAAAACCCAAAATAAAATCAAAACCTCCTCCTCCTCATAACCCTGTTCTTCTGTAATTATTAAAGCCTTGTCTGGGTTTTTTTTATTCACACATTGTGAGAACAAACACATACACACACACACACACACACACACACACACACACACAGACACACTATTGCTTTTTACAAACAGACAACAGAGCAGAGATAGAAGGACCAATACATTTTACTGTATACTATACACTGACTGAATAGCACACTTAGCTTTAATAAACACGGGATATGTGAAGAGAGAATATACAGAAGGACATCTCTTTACAGGCCTGTGTAAAGGCGCAGTTTATAGTTTAGACACATTCACACATTGAATGTGTGAATGTGTCTAAATATCCATGTGTTTGATGACTGTTTTCTGCCATCCTGCCAATATTGCGACATACATAACACAGACTGATGGGGCTGTTTTATTTTTTGTGATAAACCGAGTCATAGCGTTGACTCAGTTTTGAGTAAACTAAATCAAAAGGATGATGACTGCACTGTATAGACCCGTAATTGTAACACAAGACTATTGCTTGTTTTATATTGTAGATCACATTACAAGCCACTCAACCATGTAGATGAATTTAAAATAAACTAATCAATTTTTTACCTCATGAACCCTTTTGCTTATAGGTGCTGATAGACCTCAGTTGACAGATTATCATACTCCACAAAATGGAATTATCATGCAATTAAAACAGCCAAAAAGATGAAATCAGCCAATTCAAGCTAGATTGCCATCTCTTAACCATCAATTAAACATTAATTGCTCTACTACATTTTCACTGTGCTATGCCAAAAAGTGAGCCAAGTTCCAATTATTAATTGAATACTGTCAACTGTCAACTGTTTTTAAAGAGCTCAAAAAACTACAAAAGAGCAAATTAATCATACGCTTTGCAAATGTCCAGAGGAAAGAGAGCTGCATCTTCGGTCTACCTTTTACCTCCCTGAGCGTTCACACCTCATCCTCCTCGCTGCTCTCACTAGGCCACAGGGCCTCTCAACCTGGATTGTCTAGCAGTGTTCCAGACTGGGTTTCTTTTGCTTAGAGACTGAGGTTTTCTAGTCATAGAGGGCTTGTGCATATCCAAAAGTATTGGATCAAAACAGAAATTATTACTTAAGTATACAGCATATCTACTACAACCCAAACATGACAGATTTCATATTGCATAAGAATATTTGGTTTTACTAACAAAGAGGGTTATCATTTTAAATACCCTGATGACACCATTTGAAACCAAACAGATTTTATGTGACAGGAATATGCTGTAATGGGGTTTGTTGTTTGTACAAATATGATTTTCTTGAACTTGACCGTAGGGGCGCAGTGATATTTCAGTGGCCCCAAGGACATCAGCAATGTAAAATTCTGAATAACTCTGATGAATTTTCATGAATGTTAATCTCAACCACTTCACATGGAACATCCCTGAACAAAAACATGGACAAAATCTAATGAGTACAACAAATGTCCTCTCACAAAGAAAGCGCAAAATAAACTCTTCCCTGAGGGGTGACAGCACAAGGCATTACCGCCTTGTACAAATTGCACGGCAGAGGAATGATCGTGTGCAAACAACAAAACAAAAGAAAGCGACTGGATTCTGTGTTTCGGTTGATGACAGATGTGTTATCATGCTTTGCTGGGTTTCTAAAGGGATTTCATTTTTTTTCCTCTTTTTTTTTTTTTAAAAAATATTTCTAGAAGCCGCTACTGAGATTGCTGGAATGTCTTAGCAATCCATTCTACATTATAGACGGGTAGACTGGAAAGCGGAAGCGACAACTACTGTTTGGCACATCCAGGGTTTTTTTTTTTTTCTATCACTTTACTACCACACTGACAAGAAAGACACACTCAACAAAACAGAAGCACAACAACAAAGCATTCTGAAAATAGCACTTGTCCTACCAGTTTTATGTTTCTCCCCTAATCATACAAACACCAGCTAGTCTAATTATTGCAGGAATATAGTTAAGTGCTACCTGACATCTTTTTCTCTCTCCCTCTTTCTCTTTCATGAGTTTATTAACCAAAACATGTTACAAAAATAGAAGCTTTACTACCAGACAAGGCTTTGAATATTCACTTTCCCTTCACTGTTTCTTCTTGTCCTGCTGTGGCATCGCTGTGGTGAGAAGGCAGATAAAGTCACTCCAGCTGACAAATGTGCTTTTAGGTTAGCCCATGCATCTCTGTCAACTGTAAACTGGCTTGCTGTATCTTTACCTTCCACTAGATGGAACAATTGGATTACATAAAATGTCTGATCTTTCCAATCTAACCACAAGGTAGTTCAAGGTTGATCTGGCTCAGGTAACACCAGCAAATTTAGGTTTGCTTTCTTTACAAGATATGTGAGGTTTGTCACAAGGGACAGTAAAATCAGTTCTAAAATTTTACATAACAAGAGCAAAGAATATGAAAGTCAGGGAGCTGAGGAAACTTTGATAATTTACTATACACTACATCAGTTTTCCTGATGTGCTACCCTTCTGTAAATCTAAAACGGGTCAATCAGATCTGTTCATGAGGCAGATAAACAAAGCCAGGGAATATGGACATCGCTATAAGGTTTGATGGCTGTTTAACGTATGTGTGCTTACTAAAAGGAGGAGGATCAGAATGACATTTTAACAGGTTTGATATTGGAGATTACTGAGGTAACAGGTGATAGCGGAGTGACTCTAACCTGCCTTCTCCTCCGTGCTTCGTTTTTAACCAACGAGCAGCCACATCAGCCGTCCTAACAGACAGCTCATACACCGCTCAAATACCAGCATCCTCTGCATCTCCCAGGAGTAGCCTCTGTAACCATGATTCAACTTGTATTTCTTGTGCACATGCAACACATCACTAGGTAAATATACAAGTCTTAAATTAAAGAAAGGTGCAAATAAAAGTGCCTTATCAATTCAACAATTAAGAATGGTCTAACTACTAATATCATACATGTTATTTAAAATAGATTCTATAAACATTACTTTTTTTCTGTATAGTAAGTACTTATGACCATATACCCTGTAGTACATTATAAAACAGGTGGAATGGACCCTTTTCATTGTATTGGTGCCCTGTGCTTCTTCAGGGCACCTGTCCAGAGAAGGATTAATAGCAGATGGCCTTACATGATTTCACTATGCAACAATGGTGGATGAAGTCTTTGACAGCTAAAATCATTGCGGTTTGATTAGAATTACCAGAATTCTATCTTTCTTTTTTTTTTAAACGATTGTCCATAGAGAGGTGCCGATTGCATCACCATGCCGATGGACCCTCCCTCAATGTTGCTGTGAGTTTTCATTCCAATCACTGCATCAGAACATACAAGAACGACAGCTGAACTTGACCAAAATGTGCACATTTATCAGCTGTTTCAGCTCAAAGGTATAGTGTATGAATGTGAGAAGGCTATGACTGGTGCCAAATACAAGAAAAATGTTTGGAATTGCTAATAAAATAGCACTGATTTGGATTTTGTTGTAATTGAAGAGGCCTTCAGCTATTTTAATTCCAATCTTTGCCATAGTTTGGTTCATTAATTATTTGTGTGATTACAAGTTTGATGCACAGCTACATCAGAACAATGGTGATGCAGTAAGCGGCGGTGAAAATGAATGGAAATGAGTCATGGGTTGCATGTTAGAAATGCGCATAAGAAGGTCAAGTTCACCTGGACAGAAAGTATTTGTCCCAATCTCCTCTTCGTGTCGTGGCATCGAGTCCCACATGTCTTCCAAAGAGAACTAAACTCAACAAAATAAACCTTGAGAATCAAACCCTAAGCCCTCCCCTCCAATGTAAAAGAAAAAGTTGAATAGTGTGCCATCTGTCTGTTCTGGTTTGTGCAGGGCACCAATAAAGTGTCTCAGATTCCTCCTCCACATTCCCCTATGGTGGTCACACTGGCACCTGGCAGGGCTGCTACCCATCAACGGGCATGGACTGCTCAAAGTCTGATCCAAACAGCTCCTTGTATAGGGGGGGGAAGTGGGCACGCACAATGTCTGGGTATATTGCTTTGAAAGCTGTAAGCTTCTCTGTATGCCTACTGCACAGTGCTCGCAGTGTCGACACTTTGCATATCAACTGTGGAGAGAGAGAGGAGACAGAGTGTTTAGATTCACAGGGAGGCAAGGACATGGAGCATGGTGGTGAAAAACATTTCTCCCTACAGTGTGTTCCCACTCACACAGGGGCAAACAGACTTGTAAATATTGAGACAAGCACTCAGGCACGAGGAAAACTTGACACTTCATCTTGTGGAGCTGGAGCGCAATTGATAAATTGCCACTTCTCTACTAAAAAAAAAAGCCATTTCATGTAGTGTTATGAATGCTTCCCCTGGAATCTGTGTTAGTTTAATCTAATGCACTGGAAATGGTTGATGGCCTGTGGATAAAGATCCCAAACGGCAGGAGATTACGCTGCTACAAGAGTATCGCATGCTTAGCAGACAGCCACTTTCAGGGATAATGGATAAAGTTGGCTCTGTATCGCACTGTACCTTTGTAAGTATACCATCCTCTCTGTGGTTCTTCTGCAGCACGTGCTGAAGGGCCAGTTGAATTTTCTGCTGCAGTTTTTCCACCTTCACCTTCTCTTGGAGCCAGGATCGGTCTGGAAGGTAAATAATCACAACCAGAGTTTAAATTACATGGATTATAATGGATAAAAGACAAGGGGCACAAGCATTTCTAGCAGTGGCGAATGTGTGTTTGCCTTCTTTTCTTTGCACATTGAGTGACACCTACCAGCAGACATCAACACAAAAGCAGAGAACAGGGCGATCTCATCCTCAGACAGGTGCATAGAACACAAGTTTTTCCCAAATTCGAAGATGGAGCTGATCAAGTCGTCACAACCTGCCACAGCAAAGGACACAAAGAGAGGGCTTGGGATGAGGAAGACCAAAGAACAACATTCACTCTTGATCTTTATTGGGAAAGAGGTACACAGGGAAGGGAGAGGAAGGGGAAGAAATGAAAAGGAGCAGCATGCTGACAGCACATGGGAGCATCTTAAGCAGAACAGGCAATGCTTTACTGAGTTTTGCCTCCCAGATGAGTCACTTTTGGCAGTCGGGTGTTGTTATGCAAGCCAAAATGAGGTCACTATTGAGGCTGTTAGTTAAATCAATTATTAGGAGTAAAGAGAGACAAGCGAATGCCACTGCAGCTTGGGAAGCCTGATCTGCCTCTCCTGCTGCAGACCCCTCTGTACAGAACACATGACACTGGGACTGTTCAGAATAGGAAAGGCTGCTTTGTACCCATAGTCATATAGATACACCCCACCACCACCACCCCACAGACACAAATACTTCTACTATGGGATACATTTACATTTTAGTAATATTATGACAGTCAAACACAAACGCCATTTGCTTACGCCTGAAATGTTTCCACACCAGACTATCAGTGATGGTTTTGATAGCTCTCTCCCTAAAGACACTGGCTTTATTTATTCCAGACTTACAGAACTCATATGCAGCAGTGCCTCAGTAACATCTCTGTTCTGCCATAAATAACCATTGCAGAGACAGCAATGCCAGGTGAGGCAGAGATGAGTTCTCAGTGTTTGCTCCCAGGCCTTCAGCAATGCGTAGAACAGAACAGCAGACTCTAATTTTGGCTATTACACTAAGGACAGGAAGAAGACACACTAAGAAAGTAGTAAATTGTACACACACAACACCATACACCTGCACACTTACCTAATGATTTGAACACATCAGGTCCGGCATACTTTCCATCAAAATAGACTGTGTTGTTTTGTGAGTCAAAGGCACGGCACATTCTGACAAACACAACTTCCAAAGAGCCTGTGGAGACAGACAGGAACAAGATGATAAATCTCATATTTTTCCTAGACACATGATTCAGAAATGCAAAACAGGATTGTATTCTCTTATAACACAGTAGCTTATCATCATCAAAAAAAATCCGTCACATTTTTAGATGATAATATCAAAAACAAAATGCTACTCTTATATAGTGACATTCAAGATTTGAAAAAAAAAAATAAATAAAACAATGTGTTTCATTGATCCTTTATTTAGTCAAATAGATAGGGAATTTATTCTATTCTGTAATTTGCACCATGCTGTGGGAGTGGATAAGAGGATCAAGACAATGTAACAGACACCACTACTGCCTCTCAGGAAGGTGCCACTATTATAAAATATCACGTCTGACAAGGGATCTGTCTTTATTTCATTATTCATATTGGCTCTGCTAATGTAAATAATATAGAGGGGAAGACCCAGGAGAGGTGTTTGTTTGCTGAATGTATGTATCTGTCTGTCTGAACATCTACATTTCTAATATTGGTGACACTGTAAGCTTGTGAGGATAAGCATTAATGTATATATACAAGCATGTGCACACAGAGCCATAGCTTAGCTGGCTGCATATATTTTGGAAGTATACTATGTCTGAGGAAGCATGGAGAAAAGAGAGGGAAATGGCAGCTGTCATGATAGCTATTATCTGAGTTCAGGAAGACATTGCTTATCTAATGCTGTGTCTGTCCTGCTCTCTTTGTATGTAATGAACAGAGAGAGAGACAGAGAGAGAGAGACAGAGAGAGAGAGAGAGAGAGAGAGAGAGAGAGGCAGGGTGGGGTCCCCTCTCTTCCTGTCTGTGACAATGCATGTGAAGAAGAGGGCTTTGTGTAGTCAGGTCAGCTATGCCCTTGTGACAGTGCTAGAGGGGAGGGTGGCAGTGGTGGTGGAGGTGGTGGTGGTTGAGGTTTGACGGCAGCAGGCCATGTTGACAGGCTGTCATACCTGCTTTCAGCAGCACTATCTGATCGTTCTGACACAACTCCATGAAGCCGTCGATGCGCTTGGCGAACTCCACTACATACTGAATGGCCTCTGTTATTTTGATAGCACACAGCTGCCACATGACTTCCCGGGGCTAGGAACGGATAGGACAGAGAATGGGTTATCAGCTTTAAAACAATGAATTTCATTCCTGTAACCGTTGAGGAGGACACACTGCCCTGGTACGTTGGGGTTGTGGTTAAGCTACCTTGCTCTGGTAGCTCTCCACCTCTTCCTGCAAGAAGGCCTGCCAGGTCATCTGCTGCAGCTCCTCCCTCAGGTACTGACATGTCTCCATGTGAGATTTGGAGATGTTCTGGGCCAGATGTTCTGCAATACAACCATTGTAACAAACCCAAAAGATCAAATTTTAGATGTGCATTTTAGTCACAAAGCTACGTGAAAGTGGAGACCTCAATGATGCCACAGGAAAATAAGTTATTTACTGAGCTTTCAAAAAGGAGGAGAGGCGGATATGCGTGGACTTTTTTGACTGGGAAAATGCTTGTTGACATTTCCTTTTACTGCCTCCAGGAAGCTCATAGCTTAAGGTTGAGGCAAAGCCAATCTAGTTATGACACAAATGCATGGAGAGGAGGGGTGCCGTGTTACTCACTGAAACAAAGGTCACATTTTCTCTGAGAGAAATATTGAGCATAAGAATTTAAATGGTTTTGAAAACACATCTGTTAAAAGGAGTTCCTAGGCACAAGGGAGCCTAAAAAAATGATTTCCCCAGACGCCTGCCCTGCTGGATCCTGATTGGCCCTAATTAATGGAAACTAATTACAAAAAAGAGGCACTTTTAATGAGTGTTGGAGATGAGTCTCCAACCTCCTGCTATTTTAAGCAACCTTTGTGTCGTTTGCCCCATGGTTGAGTTGTTCTCCCCCCTGCTACAATTTTGCTGTCATTCCTCTTGTCTCCCACTGTCTCTCTCTTGCTCCTTACCTAGTTCAGCCATGGACACGGTGGGGGAGGTTTCTCCATTGGTGAAGGAGCAGTAAGGGAAGAAGCCAGAGCCGGGGGCAAAATCGCAAATGGGCTCTGGCTTGATGCCATTGATGTCCAGGCCTGACTGGTCAGGAGATGGTTGGATGTCCAGGTAGAAACTGCTGACTGCAGAATCTGGTTTGCTGCCATCAGGGGTGTGACCATCCATGTAGCCACTGAGGTCATCATGGAGCTCTGTCAGACCATTGGCTGACAGGCC